>WURS02000018.1:1977342-1997165 GCA_011762765.2 Rhinocypha anisoptera
GTGTGAATGTCTATAAGTGTGTGCGTGTGTTCGTTGTTGCTGCTCATCTGAGTTATTCCTAAGTATATATATATATAACTATGCGAGACTAGGTGGAGAAGAGGTTGCTGAAGTCTCAATCTGGTGCCAATAAAGATCTGTCATTAGAAATATTATTATTCTGATGATGATTCTGGCGTAGCTTCGGTGCCACCCTATATCCCACTTCGTGTTATCTGACGTCCTCTCCGCAGGTATACATGATGAGACTTTCCAAATTGTTGGTAGACAACGAGGCATTGCACATGGATGAAGGTTAGCGCCACCGGGATGGATTCTCTCTACAATGATCAGGTCAATTTCCCCTCTCACAGAGTCGGTGATCTTGACATATAAAAAGGCAATGGGACCTACAGATTACCTTACCCCTGGGTGACCGGCTTTAATACTACCATTTTAATTATAAGGAAATGGCAATTTTCAATTCAATTATTATTAAAATGTTCGAGTTCCACCTTATCGCACCTGAAACTACGCAATTAGACTACCATTCATTTCTCCCGGAGAACCTCGGTTGAACCCTCGTTCCTTCCCTCTGGATAAATCGGGTTGAGTTCTCTTCTGGGTACACCAGTTCCCCCTGGGAAACCACTCGAGGGAAAGAGAGGGAAAGGAACTACCCCCTCCCCCTATACCACCCTGATGTGTATGCATTTTCACAAGACATTGGGACTTGGTACTGGGTGAGCTCTATCGTGAATCTTCATTATTTAGCCAGCGATATTTACTTCACATCGATGAAATACTGTCGAGAGGTGGAAAGATTAAAGAAATTCTACGCGAAGTGGAGAAGTTGAAGAACATCCTACGAGTCAACAATACATTGTTGTTGTGGAAATCATATGCCTAGAGAAGGCCTGATCAACGATGATAAGACTGAAAACCAGAAAGCACTGCTAAAGGCGTTCATATTGACTTAGTCTGTTGATATTAATTTTAGGGAAAGTGGATCAGAATAAAGTACAGGCCTTAGAAACCTGATGCTATAGGCATCTGCTTATGATTAATCATACAACATAAGAAATAAATTGTATATACAGATGAATGTAAGGTGATGAGGTCCCTTTACACAAAGAATAACGGGATCAGTTTCATATATTTTAGCATCTAACAGATTTTTAATGACATATTTCAATTTCTTGAAATATTTAATGAAATCTCGATATTTCAAAACTTCTCGATACGCTAAAGAAAGATAAAAGTTTATTTGTTCAAAGATTATGGCTATGATACGTAGATAATAAAGTTCGCATCACTCAAAAATCACACTAAGCAAGTGGCTCGTATTAAAATTCACAAAGAAGCAGAAGTGACATCAAGTAGCACGCATCACGATAAGCACGAGTCAGAAAACTCACGTTATGCCATTAAACTCATAAATTAAAACATATTGTTCTGTAAAATTGTTTACCCTGTTGTTCAAAATAGACCAGGCACTTCCTTGAATATATTCACTCAACTTATTGTAGAGCAATAATTCCATGGAATTAATATCCATTGCAGTTCTATTAGTGCGCACAAAATGTCCTATGGTGATCATTTAGGCTTCTGGTTCCATTTTTGACTGAGTGAATCAATGCGATCATTGACAATAAATTGTACAGTCCTCTTCTGAGTTTTAAATATACTCATGGAGTGGGAGGTGGTACCCTAGAATAGGATAATGATATTATCTGCTGGTAGAATTTAGATGGAGAGTAAGACATCTAGAGGCAGATACAGTTGATTGAATTTTCCTTATGAGATAACAAACAATTTAGGCATCTATCCTGCGATTTGATATATTCCCCCAAGAGATGTTGTTTTCAACCTTCTCATACCTCTGTTGTGAAGGGATCCAGTTTGCTTCAAGTTCTTATGTCAAAGTTAACTTTTATTTCACTCTCATCGGCAAAATAAATTAATATGAATTTTCAGCAATCAGCTTTAAAATGTAAAGAATTATTCAGCCTTAAGGCATTCAGCAAACGTGTTCATATTTCACAAAATCTGAAATTTCTCAGTGTAGCTTTTCAATTGCAGGTGTTTCCACCTTCTACAGGAACCCATCCGTTTCGCACGTGGAAGGGTGCTGAAGTATGGCAGACGACATTGCGCCACCAATTCGATCTTCGACTGACGACGTGAAAATCTCGTCCGCCAGAGGGCAGAAAAGAGGAGCCTCTGCGTTTGCTTCACTTCAACCGGCACCTTGAGATATAAGGCAAACACTGGTGGATGGGTTATATTAATTTTATGGACTTTTCATCTGCAACAATAAAGTGATTGTTTTCGTGTTCTTACTAGCAAATTTATTCTTCGGGACGTTTATCGTCCCTGAATGTCGTATGAACCAAAGAAATGTCCTATATACCTAATCACATTAGTTGATCTGTGATGCATTTAAACAGACAATAATTGTGAGGACTTAATGGGAGCCCTTCATACTGATCTTTAACAACATTAATATAGTAAAATTTTAGCAATTACTTAAAAAGTTAGGGTATTGATGAGAGAAATATCACGTAACAAAGAACCTAGACTAAGATAAAAAAATGTGATTGATATGGCGCGAACTAGCGGTACTTTCCCCAAACACCAAGACAGCCGAATGCTCACTTGTGTGCCGAAACCGTTTACGCTTATCTGACATTGTTGGAATATTTTCGTTGATAGCCTGTGGATGGTGTGGTTCAGTTAATCCCCGTCCAAAGGACAGAATTATTATTTGAATAATTGGGAAAACATTTATCTTGTGATAAATAGTTTAGCAAAATTTATGCTTTCTCGAGCAGTGTGTCTTTGCAGTGCACGTATCAGAGTCTCAGAACCGGTTCTTCTTGGACACGGCCGATTGTACGGGTCCCGTTATTTTCTGTGGGAACGGGAAAGTAGGCTCGCACGGCCCGTGCCAGTTGATATACGTGTCAGTGTAACAGTGCAGCAGATACAAAGCCGCAGCGGTGATCAAAGGAGACATTTTTCCAGTTGGGCTAGCGTGAGAGAAAGGGTCGTATCAGCTAAACAAGCGTCATTCCTTGGGTGTAGCCTTCCTTTTATTCTCGTGAAGGTGTCTTGCGGACTTCTAATCGCAAATACTCAACCTTGTGATTTAAGAGAAATACACACGGGAAATATGCCGAAATGCAAACCGTTTGAGAGGTTACCGAAAAGTGTTGTTCCCCGGCACTACGACCTTTTACTTCAGCCCAACTTGAAAACATTTGTGTTCCAAGGGAAAGAAACAGTGCAAGTTGAGGTATGGGATTCATCAATTATTTGGTTTTTGTTATACTTTTTGTGTTGTGCTTCATGTTTCTACATTCTGCAAAAGAAAATGCGAAAATGTTGCAGTATTAAGTGTTTGCAAAAAAGTATGCTGTACAGTTAACAGGAGTGTTCACGGATTAGTGATTCGTTTGTGTACACCCAGAAAGAAGTGGAAGTAGATAGTGAAAGTAATACTGCACGTGGTTCCTTTTTTGTAGTTGAAACCATGCTGATTTTCCAAAGACTTGCATTTTTCATTCGCAGATCGGGTGACGATGTGTTTGATCGAAATATTAGTGCCAAGTAATTATGAAAACGTTAGAAATGACTTGGATTTTGCATGTATTAATTATTCCGTCTTGGTGAACTTAATTTTTTCCCACTAGCGAATATATCCCGCGATCATATCATGCTTCATATGTCAATGCTTGTGAACAGTTTGAGAGAAAAAAAAACCATTTTGAGTTTATCAAATTGGTGTTTAGTTTATTTTAATCTCAGCTGTAATGACATTACCATGAAACCATAAGCCTCCTGACGGTTTTCGATAAAGTGAATCAACGCCAAAATTCAGCGTAACGCTTTAATTGGAATTAGAAGGAACTAAGGTATACGATGTCTTTGTTTCAGTTTAGAAAGCTTTGACGATTTTTTTCCGTTCGTCATGGTTTACTCAGTAGTGTTCATTGGTCAGGAATAAAGCGTTCTTATGTCAAATTTGGATTTTTTGAACAATAGATTTTTCGATCATGTTACATTTTCATTTCTTTTGGGTGTTGAACGGTGCAGCTGCAAAGCATAGTCAATGAAATTAGGTCAGTGTTTGACGTGGTTTAGGCCTGCTAAGGTTGGCATTTCCTGAGCACTATGGAATGCAATGTCGTTCACTCCACGCAGAGATTTTCAGTCCAAGAGCAATCACAACTTTTCATTCATTTAAATCCAAGCTTTCGGTGTGCTATCGAAATCCTTTAATTCAAGGACTTATATCCTTCATCTGTGAAACTCTTGTCTGTTTATTTAGGTTAAGGAGCCGACAGAAAGAATAATACTAAATGCATTAGACCTTTCAATCGGACCGGTGGAATATGAATGCGGAGAGGGAGTCGTCAAGCCTGTCAGCTTTGTGCTGTCGTCAGAAGATGAGACACTCACGCTTAACTTCCCGAAGGCACTACCTCTGGGTGATGGAAGACTCACCATCACTTTTACAGGAGAACTTAATGACAAGATGAAAGGCTTCTACAGGAGCAAGTACACGAGGTGAATATCATTTTTTGTTGACCAAGAACTTCACCTTGGCGTTTTTCGTATCAAAGAATTTGTCATTGAGTGGAGCCAAAATGTTTTCTTTCAAGTTTTCTGAGTTTTTCTCTCAAGAATCAGAGTTTTAATATGAAGTGTGCTCGTTTTTTAAAACTTTCTGAAATGCTCTGACAACACCGAATCCGGTGTCAGCCAGACCAATAATTTAACATTAGGCATATTTGTGAATTTAATGTTTGTGCAATTTTTAAAGAAATTTAGTCATCATGAAAATTTCTTTCCATTGTATTATTAAATTTATTCCAAGGATTGTGCTTAAACATAACTTCGACAAGGAAGATCAGCCAAGAAAAAATTGTTATGGAAAAATATTCATCTTTAATCTTAAATCCTCGAATTGTTTAATTCCAATGTGTCAGTAATCCACTAAAATATGTATTAATGTAAAACAAGAAAATGTAAAATTAAAAATTTTTGAAAAGAATACGGGGGTAATAAAGGAACCCCGACCAATTAAGAGATTCCCAATCGCACCTCAAGCGATGGGGAAACAGGGAGAGAGAATTGGAATGAGACTGAAACTCAGACTTGACATCTGATACTGTTCCAATTATCTCTCCCTTTTTTTTAAATGTCTATATATTACCTAAATACAAGGGAAGGTCCAGGAAATAAAAATATGAGTGTATACCTATCAGGCCGGAAATGGATTAGCATTTTTTCTGGCAGTTAATGAATTTATTGTGGATCTGCGTTTAGATTAAAATTGCTGCTTTTTCATTCATTGTACTGAATACTGTTTGTTATATAGTCAGTGGGTTGTA
Organism: Rhinocypha anisoptera; assembly: GCA_011762765.2. Lineage (NCBI taxonomy): Eukaryota > Metazoa > Arthropoda > Insecta > Odonata > Chlorocyphidae > Rhinocypha > Rhinocypha anisoptera. The sequence continues at coordinate 1,982,721 of WURS02000018.1, forward strand.
GTGTGGTGATGCATAATCATTTATTTTAATTCAATTATGATTCAAAACATTGAAGTAGAAAGAAATTTCTGAGTTGCTTGGCCACAGTGAAGTTTACTTGCCATAAATATTGCTTGCTTTAATGCTTTCCTAATATATTACCACCTCTTTTTGTGAACAATTAACTTCACCACTGTAATCAACTGGTCACCATGAATGTGATTTCATCTTCAAAAAATAATATTCCTTCATTTTCACCCACATCAGGAGACAACTACCAACTGTAATACATGTCAACAACCTTCCAGTACCCCAATCATCTTATACAAAGTGTCTTGGCTTATTTGTGAGACTCTTAGTTGGAATAACCATGTAACTCTTAATTAAAAATACTAAATAATTTTATATTCATTTTGTGGTCACTAAAGGACAATGTCAACCAACGAGCAATGTTATCATTTTAATATGCCCATATATTCAGTCATCTAAGATATGGTATCTTATTCTGGGGCTCACCTTCCTAAGTATTAAAACTATTTGTGTGTCAAAAGAATGTGCCATGTATCATTTTGAAACTTGTGAAGACATATATCATGTTGACCTTTTTTTATTGACCATAAGATAACTCTTCCATGAATATTTATTTATATATCTGCTTTCTTTGTTAAATGAAATATGTATATGTATCAACCAAATTGTAACATTCACAAACACTTGACAAGAAGAGTGAATGATATTCTTGTTAACATCCACACAGATTAAGACTTAACCAAGTGTGGCCACAGTATTGCTCAAGGAAAATATATAATGCCAATAAAAGGCCAAAACAAGTTAAATGAATTTTTAAAAAGAAGCAAAGAAATACTTAATAAATCAAGTCCTATAGTCAGTAGAAGAACAGAGAGAAAACTGATTACTATTGTAAAGACTGTCCATGATATATGAGGTATTTTTTATATCACCATTCTGTCTTGAAATATTAACATGCACTATATAAAATTTTGTATATTGTATTCTTAAATGTAATGAGTTCTATGTTGACATGCACCATTGTGAACAATTAAGCACTTCATAAATAATGTTTCATCAGTCTCGATGGAATTTTTGCATTCCTAAGCCACTTGGTGTTCTTTTGACATGCCTTCGTGACCTATCATTAAAATGCCTCTTTATCTCTCTCTCCCACAAGCTTATCTGGTGAGGAGTGCTATGCAGGAGTGACTCAGTTTGAGGCCACCGATGCCCGACGCTGCTTCCCGTGCTGGGATGAGCCGGCCTTGAAGGCCACTTTTGACATAGCGCTAAGGGTTCCGTCAAAGAAGGTCGCTCTCTCAAACATGGTGAGTAGTAGGCCACTTTGGGATGGCAGGGAAGCAAAATTAGTGGAATCATCTATTCATTTAACTGAATGAATGGGAAAAAATATTGCTGATAATTTTGGTGTTTGCCTTCCACAGTTCTCAGGCAAATCACCAATTTTTTACCTACAGTTCAAGAAAAAAGGAACATGAAAATTGAAAATACTGACGAATACATCAATTATTGATTATACAATTTTCTTCAAGTTTCCTTCCTGATAGATAATTAAAAGTTACATTCATTTAAATTTTTACAAGTTCATTACTTAGCATATTTTGATTAATATTGACTTCTTATTGTTTCTTGCCATATAACATTGTAATTTAAGAGATGAAAACAGTTGTATGTGAAAGTAATGAGATGACTTTACATTTCTCATGAAGCAATTAAAAAGTAGTGTTTAATGGCTACAATCTCACTGGTCAACAATGAAACATTAATGCAGAGGGGGATGGGAAGAGATCAGTTTTACCACTCACTTGAAATTTGAGAAATTAAAAGAGAAAAGTATGTAATTGCCGAAAAAATGGATTCTACTGCATTGTTTGATTTGTTGCCAAGTGTTCAAATACTATTGCTGTCTAACTTCCAAAAAGCTGGTTACAAAAGTTACTGATTTATAAGCAATTGAAATGTCCAGCAGGTAGCTAAAAGAGACCAGTTGCTCACCCTTTGAATTTAAAGACTCAGCTGTAACCAGTTTATGATTACTTAGACTGCTGGCTGAGTTCCATATAATCACTCAACCATAGAGAAACCATGCCTATCAATGAACTTGCTTATTATCTCCTTTAACTGCATTGTTTTCTTCTATATATGTACTATTGTTGCATTTGTTATGTACTACGTTTATTTCTTCATGGTGAATGAATGATTTAACCCAATGCACATGTCTCCAAATTTTCTTGTTAAACTGCCTTTGGACAAGTTATCATAATGTACTGTTAGTGTCACCTTCATGCTTACAGCTTTCACTGCTTCATGCTTCAGCTTACACTTAAACCTTCATGCTTCATACTTAAGTACATATTATTGTACCTCATTAGTAAATGCCTTGACATCCTGTTTAGTTTATTACTCATTTATGCTCAAGGTGTTTCCGCCTCCATGATTTACCTTCCATTCTCACAAGTTGTTTTCCAAGAGTTCATCGTCAGTTTTTTCTTTGTGTAATGACATTCCAATATATGAAAGTTTCATATAGTTCACACCTTTTCTCAGCTCTGTAACAATTTCACTCTCATTTTTTTCTGCTTATTGCATATTTAAATTTGTACATCTGAGCCTCACTGGAAAAAGCATGTCTGTCATGTTTTTTTTCTTACCAAGTATCTTTTTTTATTTCTTACCAAGTATCAATTAGAAACTTTGTGAGGAATGTTGGTGGCTGTATTCACTTTATATACTCTTAGAGATGTCACACCCATTTCCAAAAATGTCTTGTCATTTCTACTCTGTGATTCTCTAAGTTTTCCTCAGTATGCTTCTACGTAGTCTTCTTCATTTTTATCATTTCTTCATCTACTAGCCACACTAATAATCATGGATGTTCTGTTAACAGAAGATGGTATTTGATATGGTCGATTAAGGCATCTCCTCAACCCATGACTGATCTATGTATGCCATTTTTGTGGATGCTATACAAACAGGCGGTCTAAAAGAGGAAAAGCACTTAAGGTGCACTAGATGAGGTAGGGGAAAGGGTGGAAGGAAGGAAAAACCTAGCCTCCTCATTTCCTGAACCTTGTTCCATCTTCTTCACCCTCCAAAGGATGATGACGGAGGAGGAAAAGAAAGGAGAATGAAACTTAATTTACAGAGTTAGGTAAAATGTTGCATGCACCCTTGGAGTATTTTTGAGAATTTACTGGCTCCAGATAATTGTAATGTGTCATATTTGTTCCAAATAATAGCAGCTGAAGGACGTGGCCACTGGAAGGAAGGCAAATTTACATTGATCATATGGGTAAAAGGTTATGGAAAAAGTTGACTGCTTAAGGAGGTGACCACTGGATAAAGGTGGCCATTGAGACAGTTTTCACTTTATTGCTTAGGTATTAGCTTTCAGAATAATTTGTTCCTGCCAAAATTTTTACCATCTTGGATAGGCCTTTTTCAGTTCCATCTCATGTATGGGTCTATACACTAGGGTCTCCCACTTCAGCTTCACACATCAATTTTTAAAGCATAGTGATCCATTGTACAAAAGTGTAATGCAAACGAATGTGTGTGTATTTAGCATCCCCCATTGCACCTGTTGGAAAAACTATTTTTAACCTTTTTACCCCCCCTTAGAATTGGAATATCAGAAAGCCCTCTTCCTTTCCGAAAATACTACTCATTCAATGTTTTTTAAAGGAACATTTCTGCGCAAAAAGCAAATCTCTACCTTAATTAGTTCTTGATATCGCAACACATTGAAAAATCACATTTTACCCCTTTTCACCACTTTAAAAGTGCTAATAATAAAATTTTGATGTGCCTTTAACCAAACAACAACAAAAACAACACTTTAAAAGCAAAATTTTGAAAAATTCTTTCTTTGTGTGTCCCAATATAACACAAACATATCCTCAAAATTTCAGGTGTCTAATTTAATTGGTTTTTTGGGTGTGTTTCTTATCATTCAGTCACCCAGGGAATTCTCCTTTATATGTATATATAGAAGGGGGGTGGAAAATGAGAGCATTAAGCATGCCTGCATGAGTTTATTTCCTCTCTTCTTGTGCAGCCAGTTCAGTCAGAGAAGCAACTGACCCCCGAGGAGGGCGACGAGCTGGTGGTGGCTGCTGGAGGCAAGGGAGAGGGTAAAGGTGGTGGTGAGCTTACTGGGGGCGAGACCCTGAGGGAGCTGAAGTTCTCGCGCACGCCTGTGATGTCTACGTACCTGGTTGCTGTGGTGGTCGGGGAATTCGATAGTGTTGAGACCATGTCGAGAGATGGAGTCTTGGTCCGAGTGTACACGCCAGTGGGGAAGGCAGAGCAAGGACAGTTTGCCCTTGACGTCGCCTCCAAGGTGAGGATAAAACTGAGGTGTGAATGCTAAAAGTTAAAGTATTCCCCTTATCACTAAAATTGATATTATGCTCACATGTGTGTATGTGAGCCATTGCATAATTGGCATCACTTCACAAACATTTTTCCCATATTTTGTGAAAAGCATGAACCTCATGCCAATTTTGGCTTCCATTGTCAAGTCTATAAACTACCTGAGGCTAGTTTTGACTCTTTCTTTAGGGTATTGCTGTAAAATGCATCTTCTTGATGGGCAGACTAGAGAGCACTGGTTTTATTTTATTTCATTACTGCTTTCTCCTCTACATTATGTTGAAACTTTATTTGCTCTTTTGCGTTGAATCTGTCAATAAGGTGTTTGTGGAATATCATTGCAGAAAATGATTCAGAAAACTTTTTACACTATCCTCTCTTTTTTATAATAATTGTCATAACATTGTTAATTTTTCAACTGTATTTTTTATCAAATGAATATATTTATTGAATGAATTAATGAATGTATATTTGTGTATTTTAAATTCTTCAAATCCCTTCCTTTCTTTCTTTTTAGGTGCTGCCATATTACAAAGACTATTTCCAAATTGCATATCCACTTCCAAAAATCGACCTCATTGCAATTGCAGATTTTTCCGCAGGTGAGAAAACAGTATTGCTGCCAAATATTTCCTTGTAAGAGGTATAATTATTGTTATTATCATGGGGTAAAGGCCATATTTTAACCACTTGCCTGCTGGATATTTAATGGTTTTCTGCATGGAAAAAGTCAGGGTTTTTTCTCTTCTTATGTTGATGAATAGAATAAACAAACAATTAGAGAAAATTATGCTTAATTTTGTATCTTGAAATTTCCATTTGCAGATATTTTTATTCGTATATTTTACATTTTTTTACAAAAATTCTAATTAAAATTTTGTCGTGGAAAAAAATATACTTATTATTATTACCAATTTGCCCCCACTTTTTCTTCTAAAGAAAGTGGTTATTTAGACACTGAAAATTAAAAACGAATGTTTTCTTTATTTTCTATGTCTGAGCTTCTTCAGTCTGTCCCACCACTATCGCTTTACTTGTGTGAGCCATCTTAAAAACTTATATATACATTTATATCTATATTTTTTCTCTCTCTCAAGTTATAATCAAACAAAAAAAACAATTTTTTAACATCTTCCAATTTACCTCTTGCAAGAATGTTCAGCGCAGAATTTTATCTACTGGTCAGCATATAGGTTGATTTTCTCTGTTGTCAGTTCTTTTAGGTAACCATTAATGAATGTCTCAAAATAGAAAAGGTTATCAGTAGCTTCACAATTCTCTAAATAAATAGCAGGAGAAGTAGTAATGGGGAACTCAGAGGAGGTGAATTGGGATTTTAATGGGAATATTGTGGACACCAAGCTCTTGCCTCAAGTAATGTAGCAGGTGCATCCTTAGCAGTGTCAAAAAAGTTGTTTGTCCCTTCTGATAGGGTTCCTGAATCACTCAAACCAAAACCAGGAATCATCAGGGGAAACTGCGGGTCGTAATATTATGGCAATCAATTATTCAAAAACTTCTACATAAAGTGATTATGGAAAAAAAACACCCTTCCTTGTACTGAGAAACAATAATATTATAAATCATATAATAAATGGTGATGGTAATACAATAAGATCAAATAAGAGTATGTAATAGGCCACTAAAACAGTGTATCTATTGAAAAGAGGTGATTAATGAACCAAGCACCATTGAAAAACGTCAGTTTCATTAGCATTCTGGTGAATATAGTCAAAAAAGTCTCCGCCTTCAGTCAGTCATGTGTAGTAAGGCAAATACAGCTATGTGATAAAGCACTGAAAAACTTTGCCAAATCAAAAAAGGAGTGTAAAAGATTTCAATATTTGTGTTGTGCCTGGGCAAATCAGTTTCAGTATGAAGTTGTTGTGCTAGACTGGCCCTGACATGTCAGGCAAGTGGTTCAACTTGACATTTCTTCTTCCATCTGTTGATTGTATTTATGAACTATTCCTCACGCAAGAGATTTCTCTGAGGAGCAGTGGAATGTTTATGTATGTATACATGTACATTTGTTGCAGGAGCCATGGAAAACTGGGGCTTGGTTACATATCGTGAGACGTGTCTGCTGGTAGACCCAGAGAACACATCAGCGGTAAGAAAGCAGTGGATTGCCCTTGTGGTCGGCCACGAATTGGCACATCAGTGGTTTGGCAACTTGGTCACCATGGTGAGTGCTACATAGTCTGCCCCATAACCCTTTTACTCCCACAATTTTTGGCGATCAGTTCCATTAAGCTCATGCTTGATATTTAAAAAAATGAAAGTGGTTCAAGAAACTTTTTTGCAAGCGTAATGTGGTAAATAATGTGTGATAAATAATTCACTGAAGTAACACACCATTTAAACCAATTTCCCTCAGGTGCACCCATTGTAATGAATCAGCTGTTAGTTTCATGAATGCATTCACTCACTTCTACTTATTTTACAGGCACCCTACAATTCTCATCATCAATTTATTACCAACCTAAATCTAGAATTGCAACCCACATTAACATTTGTCTGAGGAATAGTTCTGAATTATTCAGGATAGCAGTTTCTCAACCACAAAGTTTCTCTTATGTTATATTTCATTAGGTAGTTTTCTCATGTGTGTATTATTTCTGTCCTTTACCACGATGAAGTAATTCAGTATTTAAAATATGATTGCAATGAGAAATCACAGCATATGTAAAGATCAGCAGTATTAGAGAGGCTCATTTTGGGTTCAGAAGAAAATACTCAAGGCTTGAAACGTCTCCACAAATTAGAATATGCAATATATGAAACAAATAAAATGGATTGGAAATGGAATACTTTTTCAAAGGAAATATTAAATTCTATTTTTTAACTATATGTTAAACTATAATACTAGATATTTGAGGTAAGCCCAAGTATAGTAAACAAAATATTTATTACTGATTAACAATAAAAAGTTTAAAATATTCAATTTCAGTATTTTAAAAGTGTACCATTTTTAGTACCTAGTTTATTTTAAAACAAAACCAAACCTTTCTATTAATTTTGATTAATTTTTTCCATGTTTTAGAAATTATTGTTCATATGTAATTTGTTGAGAATTAGATGCTAAGAAACATTTGTCCATCTATTTAGTACTTTTTAATGCACTGAATATTCTTGATAGTGGAAATATTATTTTGCAAACTTATTACTTCTTACTGACTAAAAATAAACAAGTTCAAATGTGGCACTCCTTTCACATTAGAACTGTTAAAATTTTAGCCCTTTGAGATTTCTTTTAAATAGGATTTGCTTTCATTAGAAGCTTAATCATTTAAATATTTTTAGGAGATTCACAAGGTACAAAAATCAACATAATAAGCTTTAAGAAAAAATCTGAACTTGGTAAATATATAATTATGGCTGAATTAAAATAATGCAATTAGCACAGTATGTGTTAATAAGTTTTTTCCAGTAGGAATTTGTTCTCCTTAATATTTATACAAACTCTTGTTGACATCACTGTTTTGGTCTTTGAATCCCTGCACAAATCAATAAAGTACGTCATGGATTGTTTTTAAAACATTTTGGGCTTATTGAGATATACTGTATTTGCTTGAATCTATGGTGAACCCATTTCTTTGACAAATCCCCTTTTTGAAGAAGACCAGAAGAGAAATTATATCCCAGATTCTTATAAATATGGTAGGTATTCATATCCTATAAGTAGATTATCATTCTCACTGTCTATTCTTTGTGCCACATATCCATAGTCACTTTCAGAGACACACTCAGATATCTCATACTCGGATCCTAAATCACTTTATGGGGAAAAAAGACAATCATTTTATTTGATTCATTGTTTAAATAATCTACAACTTCTTCATCTGTCTTCATATTTTTTCATAAAAGGCCTGTCATCATGGATTAAATTATCAGATCCAGCTAATAATTTAGCAGAGTTAAAGTTTCCAAAGCACTAAAAATTAATTTGATTTACAAATAAATATTTGATGCATAGAAGTGCACAAGTATAATACTCTTGTCTCCTTTTAGTGTCTGCTCAACCGATCTAGAGAAAAATTCTATTTACCATCATTGATAAAATCTAAGATGGAGCCAATCCAATAAATCACTTTTTCTTCAGAAACCTGTAAGGGGAAAATCTTATATTCATGCAAATACATTATGAATTAATAACTTCATCTTTGGTCTTGTATCAGGTGAGAGTTTCTTGGAGGGGGCCAACATTTCAATGAAAGACTTCTACATTGTTTTCAAGGCTATTGATAATGATAAGTGAGTCTTTCATCGAAATATTGACCCTCCAAGAAACTCTCATCTGGTATAAGACCCTATAGGAATTTATTAATACCATATGCCAGGAAAACACCTCATCATATTTTATGTTATATTATTATACCTGTGCGTAGCCCATTTACTTAAAGTGTTACAAATTCATTTAATTTTTGTGTATCTCTTCACTTTTTATCTTTTATGTATGCATGGACAATTAATATATTTTCTACTTCTGTTGAGACATCATCTTTCCTGCCATAGTAGGTGCATTAAATGAATTGCACTTGAATTTTCCTGAATGACTACATTTTGTTTGATCATCCTCACAGGAGTGGTGGACGCACTTGTGGTTGAATGAAGGCTATGCCTCATTCGTCGAATTCCTTTGCGTTGAACATCTGTTTCCTGAGTATGACATCTGGACACAGTTTGTCACCGAAACATACATAAGAGCTCTCGAGCTGGACTGCCTGAAGAACAGCCATCCCATCGAAGTGAGTACTCATATTCTCCCTTCTTTTCTCTTTGCCTTCCAGTCATCAGTTTGGTGAATGCTTTGCCGAATGAATTCTTTTATGATCACATGCAGCTTCAAAATGTTGTTGGTGCTACATATTTCTTAATGGGAAAAATAAATGAATTTGAAGTCAAAATGAATTAAAAAGGAGTATTTTTAAAATGCACATAAAATAGTGGAAACTGATTCACTTTTTAATTATATTGCAATTAGTGTATACAGAAATTCATCTGAGGGCCTAAAGAGTTTTGTGTAGAAGTTTTAATCCCAAACCTTAATGGATATAATTTTTGCATATTACCTCAAGGGGTTTGTGTCTGTTTTTATGTGCATGACAGTATTTATATGATGAAGATTAATAATAATTAATAAACTCTTGCCTACGGCTTTGCTAATGTTGAATTGTGAGTAGCATTAAAAATTATTCTTAAATTAGTTTTCTTTTTAGTTTACATGCAAAATTTTTGGTAAGGAGAGGGTTTTAAGTTATTGTTTTACTGAAGATCATGCTTTCTCTCTATCTTAAAGTCATTTTTCCAGATTGAATATGATTAGTTATGAAATAGCTTTACAGTGGCTTGAGAAGACACAATGTTCTCATAGTAAATTACAGTGTGTTCAATTCCTGTGTAAAAACCTGAACTTCAATTAATAAACTAATGCCTCGATGCCGTATCCAAAGCAAAGGCAATGCTTACAAATGTGTACCCAACATTAAATTGCCAGCCATTAAACTCATGAAACCAGTAGTCTTTGAACATAATTTTGGTACAAAAATAATACTTTTTCCTCTTTTCTGCTTATTTTCCTTGAAAAATATGAGAGTGGAATTATATTTTTGCTAATGGTAATTGAAAGATTTCAAAGTTCATTTAGACCTTGAGACTTCTTTGATGTGTGGCATGTGAAGTCTAGACTCCTTGATTTGACTGTGGAATGTAATCAGAGCCAAATTTGAAAGAGTTAAATTTCATGCACTAATCATTGTTGTTGGTCCCTATCCCCCTGAATTAAAAAGAAATTCATCTCATAGTCACTTTCGGTGATTATAACTATTGTCATGAGTTAAGGGTGGGCTGTAAGCCTTCTTATTCATGTTCATAAAGAAATTGTAGTAAGATGTTAGCTACCTGAAAAAGTATATATATATATATAAACAATCTGTGGGTCTATTGAAGAGATCTTTGCTTTTTGGAATGGTTTTATATTAACAAGAAAAAATAAATATACTTTACATTTCCACTTAATAATATTTACTTTCTTATTCATAATTAGTTTTGCTGCACTGTAATCTCCTTTAGGATTTCCTTCTGGGGACAGTCACCTGAACATGGTACAGTGTGATAAAACTAATATTGAAAAAGAGCTTAAGTATCCAAAGAAAAACAAAGGTCTGGACTGGTTATATAAAGGGTTCTCTGCACAATATGTCAGTTGGCTCACCAACTTCATATTTGGTCTTATTATTTAATGGATAAGTGGGTCCTATTAGGGACTCAATTGTTCATATTTTAATCTCTCACATGGTTACAATTGTAAGGTGCTAAGATCGAAATAATCCAGGCACATTTTAGTAACCGATAAACGGAACCTAAGTGCAATTTTGGAGCAGATGTTATTTTGATTTCAACTTTTTCCTGTATGTGTCAATTACTTCAACATTTTGACTGTACTATTTCAAATTTCAGGTTCCAGTTGGCCATCCATCTGAAATAGATGAAATATTTGATGACATATCATACAACAAGGGAGCTTCTGTTATCCGCATGCTACACCGTTATATTGGAGATGAGGTGTGTGGGAGAGAGAGAAGGGGTAGATTATATTTTAAAACCTAAATTATATATTTATAGATGCTTATGTGCACAATGTATTAGTTGGAAATGTACAATGTCTAAGTATAATCCAATTACAGTAGAATCTTGATTTTACAAACACCTAGGGACCCAAATTTTCAGTGTTTTGTAAAATCAAGATAATGGCTGATTTTGAAAAATGTTGTAAGATTTTTAATGCATCATAATACAATGCTATATGCTTGGAAATTTATAACTATTTTCACTGCAAAGAGATCATTTATGCACATAATATTCAGTAATTGCAAATAAAACTAGATTCATTATAATTCAGAGAACTAAATTTTTGAAAAACAATAAGTTAATTACTTCTCAGAGAACAGTATAAGAAAATTTCAAATTATCTTTATCAAGTTTATACACTATAATCTTGATTTTAGGTAACATCTAGGGACCCAAATTTTCAGTGTTTTGTAAACTCAATTTATGTAAAATCAACATAATGGCTGATTTCGATAAAGGTGGTAAGATTTTTAATGCATCATAATACAATGCTATATCCTTGCCATTTGTAACTATTTTCACTGCAAAGAGATCATTTATGCAAATAGTATTCAATAATTGCAAATAAAACTTCCTTCATTATAATTCAGATAATTATATTTAAACAACATTTTTCAAAAACAATAACAGCTAAATACTTCTCAGAGAAAGTTCACTGTGGAGGTTCTCAGAGAATAGTAAAGGTGAAGAATATCAAATTATCTTCATCAAATACATACAAATCATGCGTACCTGCAGGAAAGTGTAAGTTTATTCAGAAACAATTTTAATAAAGGACAGACAAAACGTTAACCATTAAAACAACTTATCTTGGAATCTGTGCACCAGTCTGTCATTTTCTGGTCCTATTTCATCCTTATAGCCGATCGGAATAAAAGAACATAAGGAGCTGTGAGCTACACTTGTAGACAATACAGGAAAAGCCCATTTTTCTCTGTTGACCTTAGCAGGACGGCCAATCTCTCGACCCTCCTCTTATTTATGGAAAAGTAATTGTTAATCGCAGGCATACCATATCGATGATTGTTCATGAAACATAGCCGAAGAGAATACGGATGTGTGACGTACATTAGTTACTAGTACATGACTTTTGGTGACTATATTTTAAAATCTTTTTAATGAAAAGATCTATTTTCAATGCATTTGTGGATGGATTGATACAACTACTTCATGGCTAATTTTTGCTTACTATTAGGGCCGTTAGAAATGCAGAAAGAGGTAAATTTAAATGACCGTCGGCTATAACTAGAGATTTTTCGTCATTTATCAGCTCTCGTTATAGCGGACTTCTACTGTACAAGTGACGTCTTAGACAGGTGGATTCAAAAAAAGAAAAACAAAAACTCTCATCTACAGACTTCATTATGAAAAATTATGTTTTCTAAAAATAATCGGTGATATTTGTCTGCACCTTAAAATTTTCCAGTTTCAATGCCAAAGCAGCAGCCGCTAAATGTCACAATCCACCGTTGGCAGGGCAGTCACTTAGCCGTCTGAATTGGTGAAGTGTTATTAGTTCTTTGTCATGATTTGGCGAACCCTCCCTGCCAGGGCTAATTGTAAGTTCATTGTCGCATTTTTTTGTCTCATCATCATGTTTCTGTTGCTGAAAAAGTTTTGTTTTTCATTGTCATCATTATTTTATTCCAAAGAATGGTTGAATGGAGGCGTTTTCTAAGGAGATTAATGTAGCTGTTTCCTGATATCTTCCACATCGTAGTGTTACTGCCGATTCCGTGAATTTCACTCTCACCCAAAGCAGTTAATGTTGGACCGTTCATCTTCACATCATACATAGATCGAAGTTTCAGGCCGATGTGGTAGAATTTTAACATGTTGAGTAAACTCGTAATACATTTTTCCACTAAAATAAATGTCCTGATGATGATATAGTAACATTGAAACCTGTTGACAATAAACATCTATTTTTGTGGAAAATTACATTAATAATTTACTCAACATCTTCACAGCACCTTCTGATGAAACTAATGCCTTTCACCAGTGGTTGCGTATAGTAGGATCTGACTTTATGGAAATTAATATTGTCGAATGACGATAAAATTGTCGTCACCAGGACTCGAACCTACAACCCTCAGCTCTTTAGTCCAGCTCACTACCACTGTCCCCAAGTATTCTTTATACCTGCTAAAATTATCCAGGAGAAATCCTTACATATAGCGTGAATGAAAAGAAATATAATAACTTTGTTTGTAGCACTTTCTAGTGTGGAATAGCAACTGTTCCATATAAAAGTTGTTAATTCTGTTTCGATGAGGAAGATTCGTTTTTGAAACAACAAAGTTTCTCTACGAGAAGAGATAACGCAAAAATTTAAGTGATTTCGTAAATTGTAAAAATTTCGTATTTTAAAGTGTGCAAATGGCAAATGATACCATCGATTTGAATTATAATTTATTAAAAATCATAATTTTTTTCATATTAATCATAATCCCATTCAACAACGCACGCTAGTGAGATGACACAACTTGCTTGCAGACGACTGAAAATATTCACACATGGATCAACTGTTGGGGTCTCAGAGTCAATATCTTTATCCAGGGCAGTGTGTAGAGTTCTGATTAGTCAGCGTAACATCTTTCAAATTGTAAACAAGTAGACTCATGGAACCCATGATGGAACAACGTGATGAAATATGTATGTGAGAGAAAAATGATAATGGAATAAGAATCCAAGCAATAATTTGCTACTGTTGAATTGCACAGTAGTATATGGAATTACTTTATCAATGACTGCCAATAAAATCGACGAGAATATTTCCGATTTTGTTGTCGTGTCATTAAGTTCTGCGTTTTGTTTCGTAAAAATGAAAAACTACTTCCACAGGGTACCAAAAAGGCTTTTCGTAAAATCGTTATATCGAATCTACATGGTATCAAATAGTAACTCCATAAGAATACATAGAGGGACTGTCGGGACTGCTTCATCACTTGCGTAAAATCAAATTTTTCATAAAATCGGGATTCTACTATACTAACCAGGTTCTGCTGATTATCAACGTGAATGAACTTAATTACACGGTCAACTTCACACTCATTACTGTCTCTAAATTCTTATGATAAATGAGGGGCATACATCGAGAAGCTATTAAATGCATATTTTCCACAACACAATGGATCATGCTGGCCTTCCAAAAAATGTACGCTCTATCTCATTTTTTCTACCAAAATTCTCAGGCTCAGTACTGCCTCTCTAGTTCCCCTATTCTTTATAAATCCGAACTGGTTGTCCGACAAGTTTTCTTCGATTTTTCCATCCATCCTCCGGTTGATAATTCTCGTTAGTATTTTGGAGGTATGTGACGTTAAGCTCAGCGTTCGGTGTTCCTCGTATTTCTCTGTCCTCGTTTTCTTTGGAATAGCAATCATTCCACTTTCTACAAAGTCCTCTGGCAGCCTGCCACTTTCA
>WURS02000018.1:2005447-2018569 GCA_011762765.2 Rhinocypha anisoptera
TGTATGGTGGTGGCTCACCCCCTGCCACACGCCCTTGTGGCGGCTTGCAGGGTATTATGTAGATGTAGATGTACCCAGAAAATCATCCAGAATGATTTTAGATGGAAATGAACTGAGGCATGACCAGGATTCGAATCCGAGTCCTCAGTTCAGTGACCAAGCTCTCTTCCCACCGGGCTACCATGTCTTCCTTAGGAGTTGGGCACGCGAATTAATGGCGAGAAAGGTGTGCTGACCCCGGTTTCTCGAAGTGGAGGGGCAGTTACGCGCCGTTACCAAAATACTATATATCGTCGTGCATCGCATACGAACCTTGCAGGGGTGTAATAATGGCTCATTAACTGCACACCGAAATCGACTGAGGGAAAAGCCCCTTGCTTTTGATAGGCGAGACCAGATCTTCAACAATAAATTCTTAAAATCTAGCTCCGAAGTAGGTGAGTCCACGTTCTAATAATCATGTTATTCTGAAAATGAAGATGCAAATGCACCGCACATGTATATATTACACATTAAGTGCCTACACATAATTTGCGGTATTGACGCCTCGCTATAGCTTTTCATAGGTGGTGGACGTTCATGCACAATACGCTTTGAGTAATTGGGGTGTGGCAGGTGGCGTTAAGTTTTCGAGTTACGGGTGCAGCACTTTTCAAAATCCACTGAGTAGGCCGTCACCTGGTGGACTTCCATAATGAAACAAATACAGGTTGTAACTTTCATATATTTCCACATAAAAATGAGACACCATCGGTTCGAATCGTTTGGCATCGTCGAAACGGGTCGCGTCTTTTTTTCTGTGGAGTACTTGAAAAAACTACAACCGCTATTTCTTGCTCCACCCTTTGCATACGGTTACATCTTGTTTTCCCCTTCACGCAAATAAATTGACAATCCAAGTTTAAATTTTTATGCATAGTAGTAATTTAGGAAAATAAATTTCACGAGGGACTTCAACGCGCGATTTCACGCGGACTCGGATGTACCGTAACTAGCGGTTGCGTTAGAAATTTATTAATCACAATGTTATCGGACGTTGCACTGGGTGTTTTATCCTTTTTAATCGTGAAGTAAAAATAAACAAAGCGAGAACTTGTGTAAGCACTACATTGTCGTCATTTCAACCTTCTATCAAGGTCGTTTTACACAGCGAATGATTACCTGAATGATGGTTTTGAATGATCCCGCGAATGACAATAATTCAGAGGATGATTAAATCATGAATTGAAACTATTTTTGATTAATGACAAAATATGATCTTTAATTTCTGAAGTGCTACTTCTATATATTTTATACAACAAACAAGGGCAACGCAGGCACATAGATAATGGCACAATGCAGTCATTTTTGTAAAAGTTAGAACATTCTCTAATTTTCAGTTCATGACCTCGTAATTTACGGGATTGTCGTCAGCCACCGGGCCATTAAGGTGATACGCTTCCTGTATTAACTGTGCTTCACGGCCGTTCCTGCTTTCTGTGATGCTTCCGTTGTATATGGTCGCGCGCGTGGAGTTGTGATGGTGTTGCCGGAAACTACATCTTTGAACCTTCCCCTTGTAAGAATTAAGCATCTCTCCCACCCCAACCATCTCGTTTGGCGTACGGTTGACACCTACCCGCATCCCGTCCTCTTTCTCTTCGATCTGTCCTAAAGGGCTAGGGGAAGTTCGATGGAAGTTTTGAGCAACACTTCGTCTCGCCACTAGTTTCAACCCGTCTCTCTTTTGATTAACGTCGACTCGCTTTTAGTTTAAGGCTTCCGCCCATCAGGGAAGATCCCGTGCGATAGTTGCGTGAAAGAAGCTGTGCTTCAGGTTTGGGTTTTGACACTCTGTGTATGTTTAATAAATCGAAATCTTATAGGTTTCAATTTGTCGAAGTTGTTACTTACTATCCAAAACGGAGGAAGAAGAGCGTATATTCCCAACCTACCTACATCTTTGTTCAAAATTCCTGGCACTAAAATGCGCAGAACGGTTGCGAGTGAAGGGGGAAAATTCCTACGGGGGAAAAAGGGACTAAAACCCAAAGGAGAATGATCATTTCACCGTTTGCTTTCGCAAACACACCCGTGCTTCTGGAGCCAGTAGAAATTGTGTCTTCTCGGCCGAAAACGGACTTCTGCGCACATTCAAGAACTTTCAACCGAGCAACTTTACTTTTAACTCACCCACAGGATAGTCGCGATACACCTTCGCTGCCTTTCCGTCACACTCCAGCCATCCCTCGCATAAACGACTTACCTACCTCCTCTTCCCCTTCAATTAATATTCTTCCGATTTCTAGCTCTCCCTCTCTATGTCTAATACCTCCCTATTTTCGACCATAATCTATCTATGCCGTACTTTCATCTTATTGGCCAAATCGCCTCCCCACTCTATATAGACACTCCCTTTAGTGCAAATTGTACCCGATGATTCAATGTCAGGTTTAAATGTGTTGCACGCACAATAAAGCCCGTGGGAAAGTGCGTTGTCCATCCTCTGTTTTGAATGTATCGTGAGTGCTGGGCGGGTTTGTGTTTCTCTTCGGATTGCCGTGAGAAGTCCTCATGTTGTGCCCTCCTGTTTATTGAAAAGGTCCCGAGTTGTTTACCCTGTCATTCCATTAGTATCGAAAGGATGGTAATAATATTAAACGGTAAAGATTACCGTTTTTGTCCACCCATAGAGTATATATGACATTGGGGAGTACGTATGAGACTGAACTGCTACACGTAATTTCTACTTCAGGGTTATGCAAATTGAGTCC
The DNA here is from genome assembly GCA_011762765.2 of Rhinocypha anisoptera. Lineage (NCBI taxonomy): Eukaryota > Metazoa > Arthropoda > Insecta > Odonata > Chlorocyphidae > Rhinocypha > Rhinocypha anisoptera. Next base: position 2,008,201 of record WURS02000018.1, read on the forward strand.
TCGATTCGAAATTTGTCCAAATTTTCTTCCATTCTATTGGGTTTAAATTGCACTCAGCCATATAGAGAACACTACTTGGATTAGTGATTGGAGGTAACTAGATAATAAAAGATAGAGAATAAATGCTATCTAATATCCGCCCAGTTGAATAAAAATAACGTGAAAGTAAAGCTTAATGCAGACCCCGCCAAGAGGTTTTCCAATATTTTCAGCGTGCGAAACGGGACTTTTCCAAATGAATATTTCGAATTACGAATACACCCTATAATTTTCCTGTGATTTAATCCACATTCGTGAATTAATCATGCTCTCTTATCTGTGCACCATTAATGCTTTTTCAGCTAGTTGGTATAAACTTGAATTACATATATAAATTTCAGAGTATAGGCAAGGCAAGTCGTTATCAAAGCTATGTTTACGATGAGGAAGGAACCGAAATCGATTTTTAAATGAATATGAACTAAAATATTTACCTCATTCAGATATAAAAGTTTATTCGAGTACATCGGTGAAAAATGTAACTTGTCGTAAACGATAGACCTTTAGTTGTTTGGATTGCGTGTAACAAGACCGTAACAGACATAGTATAACTTGTTTTATCGTTACGTTTTGTAAAAAATTCTTGTAAAGTCAAGCATAGATCTTTAAATGATTTAAGAACTGTTCGTTATTCCAACCGCTATGATAGAATAAAAAATACTATCTATTACAGTAAGTTGTTTCCAGCCCGGGCGTCACATGGAAACCACTGCTACATTAGTTTCTTCTCCGATGAGAAATAAACCATCTTAATCATTACAAAAATTTATAAACAGGGCAATAATCCTTCATAAGTTAAAAATGAGTTAATCCTATAGACAAGTCTTATGCTATGTAGTCTCTCGATTTGTATTCGGCGGATGATAATCATTTTCATTTGTAGAGGTAACTTAGAGCGCATATAATCAGAGAAAAGTTTCGCTAACCGTATGTGTGAGTATAGGTATCGAAGTGCTTCCGTTATTTTCATAACGTTCTAAATCCTCATCACCTGGTTGTGTAAAAATTCTTCTAAATACATATATGCGTCGGGCTCCGATGCAAATGGCAGGTCACACATCTTTCAACGTTTGCAATATTACAATTCCCTGTCGTTGTATCACTAGTTTATTTATTGCCTGAGTTCAATATGGTGGCATCGCGGGAAGCTTGTTAGATAAAACTATTCGCCAACTCGTAAGTTATTAATCTGACCGGGTTTTGACGGATAAAATATTGAAGTGACATTGTGCAGACTTATTTGCACGGTTCCATACTAATTTGGTGAAAATTAGCACTGTTATGAGCATCGTATAGGGTCAGGGATAATCTGTAAAGTAAATATTTCATCGACTCAGCTAATTACGTTCCGCCACCACTAATGACGGGTATTATCATAAAGATTAAATGGTAATACTTAGCGAGATTAACTGCGGCGGAGAAGGGTGTGGTGATCGCCGGTAGGGGATAATTTACCTCGGGAATGAGGGGAATGTATGTGCTCCTTGGGACTAGCCTTGTTGAAATAGTAGTTGTTATAATGAAGGCCGGGCGCTAATGCCGTTCATTCGGGTCTAGTGTTTAGCGCAGGGCCAAAGGAGAAGTTGTTGGTAATTGTTGGCAGACTTGGAAGGTAATCACTTGAAAAAGTAGAATTTTCATAAATGATGGGTTTTCTGCGCTGCCATAATCTTGACATAACGGACAGTTTCAGGCGTTACTTGGTGGAGTTTTTCCATCATGAGGTTTCGGAAAATCAAACTCTGCTATTCCACAGAACAAATGTATTATTCTAGAACCTAGGTTTCGCCGCTGAGCAGCATCATCAGGTGATGTTGCTCAGCGGCGAGACATTGGTCGTGAAGTATAAATTTGATATTTGGAATAGCAGAGTTTCATTTTCCGAAACCTCATGCCATGCATAATCTTGGCTATTTCCATTATTGTCGATCATAATATGATTTAATTTTTGCAAATGCGAATACCTATTACTAGGATTCTATTTTTTTACGGTTTCCAAGCAATCCCATTACAAACAGCTGCCGAAATTCTAAATTTGAATGTTGAATTTTGTTTGAAATTCCGTCCGTCTTAAATCTTTGAGTCATTATATTACTCCATTTCGTTGCCCTATCGTTCACTTATGAAGTCGCATCATACTTTGCCGCCTTTTTGTTTTTTGTATTAAGTCGCGACTGTTACAATTATCTCCGAATCAATTCTACTGGTATTTGTATTCCACACACCTTTTCTCAGTTCCCAACGTTTATATGTATATCAGCTAAATTTGATTCCCTCCTCGTGAGCTGTTTGATCTTTTAGCCTCGGGAAAAAGGGGCGAGTAACTTCACACATTCGCTTAAATTCGGAGTGGCGCTTTTTTAAAGAAATTACATCCAAAGGTTTGGAGTATTTTTTACTGTTTAAATATTGCAACCTTAAAATTAATAGAAAATATACACTGACTACCACACTTTTATTTAATGGCCATTTATTTTACAAAAACTGGCTTGCCATGACGTGAGTTGATTAAGTCCGTACCTGGTGCAATTGAACCTTCATATGACGAATTTTACTGGGGATAAAAATAATTTTCAACCTGAGTATTTCATTCGACAGTACAGTAAATAATATATTTTGAAAAGGCAAATAGCCCATAAATGTGTCTAGTGCATCGGCCGAGTACATACAAAAGTGAGAGAAAACGATTCTTAATCTGGAAAATCAATGCAATATTGAACGATAAATGTGCGGATCTCTCATTCGCCGTAGGACTAACCTTTTAAAATTATCCATTCGACATTCCCGTCCCCGTTCTTAAGTGCGCTCAAGAGTCTTAACATTGGCTTGTAGATCTTCTGTATCAGAGTGAGAGGCTGGAAGTCACGTGAGACATTCGACGTACGTTATAATCTTTAACATAGTCTAAATGGCAGATTATATGTAAATGAAGGACGGAAAACAGCTTTTAGGTGACTGAGGAATATGTAACGATCGTTTGCATTATGTGCCTGTATGATATGAGCTCGCCGCCGTTAGTTCATTTATCATGTTTCACTTATTTCCGGTGCACTGTAGATGTTCAGGGGTTATTTTTCAATTTCCGGGTGTTCGCTTCGTTGTCATTCTTCGCCCTTTATTGCAGAGCGTCCTCACCTCTCTCTCATGTAGAACGTAGCAAAGGGAGCTGTAAAATTTGGGCTCATTTGCATTCATGGACTTAGTGGATTTCATTTGTTTATTGTTGTTAGTGATCTTCTTGATATTTCCTTTTAAGACCGTCGAGCCTTCAAATCTGTCGTGTCGTGATTTAAAAACGTTGAAGATGTCTTAAAACGTTGAAGCATACGTACGCCATATTTCTTTTGAGGTATTTGAGAGTACATAGTAGTGTTCTTTGGGGTAATTGTAGTTAATCTTTGCCGTACATAAACTTGTGATTATATAAGTAGCTTTGAAGTAACTAACCGGAGGAGAATTTTGTTCCTTTTTTCTGTATGTGTTTCAGTAACTACTCATTTTTTCGTAATTACTTATGTAGCAGTGTGATTTGGTTGCATTCATTCCTATTTTTGGCGCGATCATGCGCTCACATTAAAAAAAAGAGAGAAAAGAACTGAAGATGTTTTTTATGTTATGTTTCTCCTGTAACATTGTGGAATTTGTGAAATGATTCATAATCAAATGTTTTTCTCCTCTTCATCCTCGTCAGTCGTAACTCCCGCTCCCTCCCCATCCAAACAATCCTACCAATCACCGCGCCGCTAAATTGCCAAATAAAGCGCGCTCCCGTTCCCTCAACCAATCACCAACCACCCCGTCCATCCCAGTCAACCAACCAACCATCGTCCCTTGGTCCGAGCACCGGCGGAGACCAATAGGTGGCGTGAGAATGATGAGTGACGTCAAGGGTCGACGTTGGCGACGATGGTGGAGATTGGGCGAACTACAGGTGACAAGCGCGCCCCGTGCGTGCCCTTAACTAGAAAGCCAGTACTCTCTCTCTCTATATCACTTTTTGTTGTACTATCCAGATTCGATTTTTTAATTATTTTAAGTGTTTTGATATCTTACACTCCTCTTTTTTTAGTTACTCGTATTTATTTTCTCGGAATGATATCTACTAATATACAATTATCGTGTTTGGCGGTAGTAGTTCTTTTTTTCTGTATTTTTCGTTCTTAGTTTCCTCCCTATACTGATATTTAAGTCTTTTTAGTTTACCTTTTTGGCTGATCTCTTTTTTTAATAACTCACCTAGAGCAGGAAATAGCAAACGTTGACTGTGAGATATATATATGTTGGGCGATGCGTCGGGACTGCCGGCGTCCCGTTTGCAGTTTTGTTAGTCCATATTTTTTAAAAATGTTAAGCCGTACGGTTGTGGTACAAAGCACCCTCGGTTTTACTTTAGGACCGCCCTAGAAGTATATCTGTCTTGATCTGATGCACCCACCTCTTTTTTCTTTATTCTTTCAATGTTTTCTTTGGCAATTTGTTTCATTGAGTTGGTACGTCCATTCATTTGGTCGCCCAAAGTAATATTTTTGCATAAAAATGTTATAAGATACTTCTTTATATACTAATAATAATTAATTAAATAAGACACCTTCGCACCAGTAGATAATGTAGTATGATCACAATTTTATCTACATTTCCGATAGCTCTCAGGAAATTGTGCAACTAATTAACCGACTGCAATGGAATTGTTAGTTTGGGGAATCTCTCTAGCTGTTGTACCTTCTAGTGTGTATATGCGTTGAAAAGTATTGGAGTTTTAAGCATTGTATTATTTTAATACACTGTGTGGCTTTACGGTATATTAAACATAGATGAGAGGTGTTATGTTTTCCATTACCCAACTCCTCGAGTTTGCATGGCTCTTGGTTTTCTTCTCCTATTTCTCCTCATTCCTTACTCCTCTTCCTTAACCCAAATTGAGTCTACTCCTCCTTGGGATTCAGCACCACCACTAGGATAGAAGAGTTGTGCTTTCCGTATCGTGGCATTGCTATACTTTGCCGGTTCTCTCTTTTAATGCATAGATTGGTATTTATGGTGATCCTAACACTCTTAGGGTTTGTCGTTTCGTCGATTTTCCATAGTCAATAACACTTAGATTGTTGCTTTTACTGCAGACTTATCTTTTTAATGAATGGTGTATGCAAGATGTCAGACAACAGCTAAACATAAGTTAGAGTATGCCCTGTAATGATAAAACAATTGCCGAAAGTTACGGCAATGGATATTTAATGTTTGCTGTACAATTGTTTTCGGACATAATCATTTTACCAGTAGTTCTTTTTTATAAAAAAGACGTTGAGTTAATCTGCTCGCACAAGTTGGTAGATGGTTAGATTTTGTAAAGGTACGCCTGCCTAGATAATTTGGACGTAATGGTTTCCCATACCTTTCCTAATGTCACTCCTTCACCCGCCACACGGTGGATTCTCCCAGGGTTAGCCCTATGTGTAAGTGGCGGAGCATTGCCGTCATCCGCTTCTCTTCGTAGTGCACGGTGGATGTGGACGGGCAGGAGATGTCGTTCGGGGTGGGCCTGAGACCCTGCGATGATCCTGAGAACGGCAATGGCTCACATTGACTTCGACACCAATGGTTTGTGGGCCTTTTGGTTTGGGTGACGTTCGTGTCGCCCTGGGGGAACTTCGGGAGGCCATGATCGCTGTACGGTAACCATCCTGGCGGTCAAATTGGACCGCGAGATGCAGGTAACCACTCTGCTTGACCACCGGCTGGCTGGCTGCAAGGTGGGGTGGGTGTATTTTCTGGCGATAAATAAATTGCGAGAAGAGTACTGACGGGTACCGAATACAATTGCTCAGTTTATACCGCGTGAAATGGCTGCTTCCCGTGGTTGTGAGTCAAGCGTCAAGGTTCATCCAAACGGAAAAATTAGCTCTCCGATGCCCTATTTTCTGAAGTTCTCAGTCGTATTTCTTGTATTTCCATGCGAGAATGTCCTATAGCGGGTTACTTGAAGTCTGCAACACTCCTAAATATGAAATAAATGGATTGACCAACCCCCCGCTCGCTTATGTAATGGCGATAAAATTGGGGGTAGGAGGGAAAAATACAATTAAAAGTGAAGAAAGATGAAAAAGAGATGAAAAACACGCTCACTCTCTCTGCTAGGAATGCTGATAGGTATGCTGACGTAGCAAGTTGCAGGCAATCACGCAAACGAGGTCTCTCGAGGAACTTCCGACGCTAGACCCACCACTCACACTTAGAACGTACGATGTTTGCTTCCAAGTGATTAGTCACTCCTCTAGGTTTTCCGGTTTCATTTCCGCGTCTTCCTTTTGAGTTGCTGGTCAGATTGATGTTCAAATGTCAGCATCTACATGTTGACCCTGAAACCACCTGTATATGACGGGGTGAGATGGCCACGTTTCCTTAAAGACGGTTAGGTCATACTCACATGCCTTTCCCGCTGACAGAAACAATCGCTAAACCTATTAGTTTGGGTATCTATCTTTCAACATTGTAAATATATTTCCATTGTAGCTCTAGTCTAGTGTAGACTAGGTGATTGAAATTCACTATCGAGTTCAGCAGTAACAAGTGTCTTCAATAAATTAAATCTCAGCGTTAAGCCTAATTCGATCTTACGACTTGACGCTCTGAAAGCATTGCTCTATCGCTCCTAGTCCGATCATAGCAATTTTTAATGAGTCGATCGGTCGTGCGCTGAATCTCGAGTTCTCGAATGTGGCATTTTTTACAGTCGTATCCCATGCTCTGCACTCGTATTCTAAATGTGGTCTCACCAGAGAGGATGATAGATGCGCTCTTTAACCTTTTGAGTCGCTCCGACTAACTATGCCTCTGACGAAACTTAACTTTTTATTTGCCCGTCAACAAAGTTTTCGTACGTGGGTACCCTGTGAGGTTGTTAGTAGTAGTCGCGCTTGACCAATTCGCTCATTTCTTAGTTCAAGTTATTCTTCTAGCGTGCTTGAAATTTTCGGACGTTAACAAATAATCCATTCCATCGCGTATACGGGGAGAAGATAACGGACGTAGAAGGGATAGGATGGATTTAATTGTTCGACCCGACTTCCCCAAGGGTGGTCCAGCAGTAAAGTTTTTAATCTGTGTGTCGGCGTCCTCTCAAAGGCCTCGTAAAGGGATGCACTCGCGGATACTGGAGCCCAGGTCTGTCGTCATTTTTTAATTAAAATCGGAATAAGTTGGAATGTTTCCCCTGTGGCTTGGGATGCCGCGGAGAGCGGTGTTGTTCCAGTCGTCGGTTGAAAACACACGAGACCGAAGGCGAATCGCCGCCTCTGCTTCGGGCCACCCGCCCTCGTGAGTTGCTGGATACTTCCTCCATTATGTCGTGTCCTAATTTGAATCAAGGGGTACACAACCCATTGCACGGGGAGAATAATTTGCTCTGTAGAAATTCGTGAAATTCTCGCAACTTATAGAGCAGAGTGTGTAATTCGAGTTGTGATCAAAGCAAACCGCACCCCCGTGGGAGAAGTGCGACCAACTTCAATGTAAAATTACAGTCCGACGCAAAACAATTGCTTTCCCTTCTGTGGCGAAGACGCCAGTTGTTGGTTTTATGGCTACTGGTCTCCACCCCGCACATACCATTTCGGAGCATCGTGTCAAGCCATTGCCGGCATCATATAATAACCGACAATGACATCAATTCAACCCTTCGTCCACTGCACGCCGATTCTAGACCAGGTGGTTTTGGCACTTGCACATTATCCATTGAAATAATTATAGAGCGAAAAGTTGTTTCCATCATTGGCAGTTTCACTTTCTTTTTATTTGATCCACGTAATATTATCTAGCCCATGTCATAGGGGATCCTAGATTCCTCCACTTGACCATGGTTAAATCGACTTCTCCGTAACCTGTAACACCAGATAACTAGAAGAAATGAAAAAATTTACTATGAGAATTCATTGTCAAAACATGGGTTTTTGATGGCAATGATTACACGCTTCCGGATAGTGAATGTGATCCTGGTGTTGTAGAGTTCAGCCCATGTCAAACCTGTGTGACTACTTGAGTACCCCACCAAGTAAATGACGTAAGCATATTTTGCGTTGTCTCTCAGGAGCCATACTGTAGCGTGTATTTATCTTACTCTGCCGTTTTTCACATTAATACGTAATTACGTGCACTCCCAATCTCTTTACTTATCCAGGCGTTTCACCAAGGTAAACCGAAACCGCCGGTTTTCTCCCCGGGAGAACATTTTTCTTTCAGGGTTACCTATTCTACTTCGGGTCCAGTGTCTTTATAGCACTTTTAAATCTCTGCTGAGGTGAAAATGATTAAAGATGACCAAGACCTGCCTGACACCCAAAAAATGTCGTTTACGAGTGGGGAACGGAAAAAGAATAATGATGTGTTGATCGATGTGGTCGTAGTAAGTTTTGTTCTCGTCAAAGATGTCCCTCGCTCACGTCATTTCTGAGAACGTATGTCCAAGACAGCCCTCGTGGTCGAAGTTGTTTCAATAGTTCCGCTTTGCCTTTCCCTGAACCTTAACTGTTCCGCCCGTGAAACGAGTATGACCGATACAAGACGACCCCGAAAAATAATTCGGGAAGTACCAATAATGGGGGAAGAAGAACTTATTTTTACACGGACTTCTGTGGTGAGCCTGTGTAAAAGTACTTCGTTCTTCCTCCGTTGTGGAAAATAACAGCTACCGCGAAGCGAAGGCGGAAAAAATTGAATTAACCAGAAAAGTTTTCCGTATCCTCTTTCTTCCTGATGCGTTACACTCTTCGGAGGGTGTTTTCTCACGTTCCGCCCGTGCTAATGGGAGTGGTAATTGGAGTGATCCTCTCCCATCGGCGATAAATAACGAATCCCACGATCCGCGGGCCAAGGGTAGTCTCGGGGCGGCCTTATCTTGCCCCGTCGCGAGGATTCGTGGGAGAGAGAAAGAGATGGGGAGATGAGGCAGCGAGGTGCATCTGAGCGTGGGAGGGGAGGCAGTCGGGCGCTCGGGGAATTAAACTCCTTGAATGGGAAGTGCATCCTTGACCTCCAAAATCCATCGTCGCCAGCCATAGATAGCACCTGAGTATTACGCTGCTTTCCCCAGAACTAAGATGATACCATTTGTGCGAAGGGGCGTCTCTCTTGAATCGATTTGCTTCACACATAACTCCGCGACAGGTGAACAAATCGAAGTTTAACTGCCTCTGCGGCGGCTTTCAGCAGTGGTGCTCGTCCAACTAGGTGCATCCTGCTACAGGAATGCTAAACGGTCATTCCTTCACGCATTCTTTTCCTTGTCTTGCAACTTAGTATGGGCAATTGTTTTTCGTTAAAAACGTATGTCGTTCAACGTGACGTCAAAATGCCTGTACTCAACCCATTTCGACCGCTTGTGTTTCTGTGGTTTCCCGCCCTCGTCTTCGACCTCTGTCCACTAGGGTCCGCTTGTCAATTTTACCTATGACGACGACGTCGGTATGGTCTTGGCCACAGGTATTCGTCAATGTGTGCCCTCTTGGAGTGTAGGATCCCGTTTGTCAATGCTTGTCGAAAGCCTTTCGTCGTTGGGACAAATAGTTTTCTTGGGGGGTACGAACCCCATTGGTGGCTCCTAATGAATTGTTGCCGTAAGTAGTTACCACTCGATGGCCTTTGTTTTAAACTAAACAACACCTTTGATCTTGCAATGGAAGTATTAGGTGAAAAACCTAAATTAGTTTTGAATGTGGCTTTACTGACAGATAAAACTAAATTTCTTTGAAAAACCTCTGGAAAATCTGGTAGATGTAGGTGTTGACGCTTTCTGAAAAATGTCTGCAACTCACTTAGGTGGCAGTCGTTAACCGCGAAGACATTGGCAATGTTGATGTGTTCTGAAGTATCAAAGACTGATAACTTAGTGTTAGATTATAACTTAGTGAAAACTTTCAGAGGCATCTATCTATGGTAACCTACCATTTAACGTGTGAGTGTGTCGCATGGAATGTTAATCATCATCAAATATAAATGATTAACATGGTATGAGCTTATATGTTAGATTATCTGCACACCATCAATAGCCTGTGACTATTAGAGTTTGAGTTGTTTTTTAGATGGGATTAAGGTGAACTATGTTGGAAGTTGTATGCGGAATGTATAATACTTTTCTACTAATATAGTACGAATTGTAACATTGATCATAAACATAGTTCACGTGAAAAATGGGTTCTAGCGTCGTAACTCCTGCTGGGAATTCGGAACTAGATTATATAGAATTATGTTGTACTATATACCATGGGGAGGAGAGGCGTTTGCTGCGAGAGATCCGAAAAAGACAGGAAAGGTGGATGGAAGGTGTACTCAAAGGCAATGG
>WURS02000018.1:2048901-2068833 GCA_011762765.2 Rhinocypha anisoptera
TAGACAGAAGAGTGGAGGAAGCTAGGTCAATGAGGAGTACGATAAGAAAATGAAGAATAAGGCGGATATAGGACACACCCTGAGGCATATTGGGTTCATGAAGAATATCAGTGGCAGAGGGGAAAAACCATTCAGGTGTTCATGGGTGGGGAGTAACCATTTAAGTAATTGGCTGTAAAACTGGTAAAATATAATGCATTAATTGTCTCCCTAGTCCTTCCTGTATATGCTTTATTTAATTTATTACTCGCTACTTTGCTATTATTTACTTCGATTTATATGTACTATATTTGCCTATTGGCTTCATTTTTAGATGCTGCATCACTGCATTCAAAGTGGTTGGTTTCAAAGTAAATCCAGACAGCAGCATTTATGTGTGATTTTTTTGGCAACTGTTTAATCCTACAGGTGGCACCACTTAAAAATACATTGTGAATTGCATTGCAAGTATGCTTTTAGTTATTATTCGTACACGGATTTAATCACCGTTTTATATGAAATTATGATGTTCAATACGTTAAGGGAAAAACCATTTAAGTGACAATGCTGGGGAATAGCTATTTAAGTGACATATTAATTCATACGGCTATAAAAAGTTTGGATTACTGTAATACAAATTTTGGTTATTAAAATCATAAAAACAAGTAGATCCAACTCAAACCTTGTAGTTCTACACGGAAATAAGAAAAAGTTCGGTCGAAGCTTTGAACTCAATTTACTCGAAATCATGTCCATGTGTGCACTTAAATGTTTATTCCCCTCTACGCCACAGATATAAAAGGAAAACTAGATGGGATAAAATAGAATGCCCTGATGGGGAAGTACATATGTGGGCCGTGAGGATCAATTTGTAAATAGGGAAAATTATCACAGACATTAGAAAGAAATCTTGGGATATCTGGAATAATTGCCGAGATATCAATCATAAAATTTCATTACCTCTCTGTTGGCCAATTCCTTTGCAAACTTTTCCGGCTCCTGGCTCATCCAATATGTCCAAAGACGTACACTATATCTCATTTTGGAAATTAAAACCTAAATCAAAGACAAGAGCACATAAGATTACATAAAAGAACAGTAGAACAATACAGCATAGATGATTCATTTAAGGTATGAAAAAGAATGGGAAATGCATTTTTTTATACTCAGGGGAACAATTATTTCTTCTGTCATCTGAACCCAAGAAACTGAACGAGAGCTAGATATTTAAGAGGTTGCTGTGACGATCATCTGCCCTATAGGCCATGCAAACACAATGCAACCTAATGAATATCCCATGATTAGGAGAAAGGTGAGGTAACACAGTCAACTCTCAAATACATAATCCACATTTTTTATGCCTACCTACAATTAGCATAATTTTTATGGTCTCAATTCACTCCTCGTGAAAACAATGTTGCATGTCTCTAAAGCACACAGCTGTGGAAAAAATAGGAAATAGAAACTGAATTACATAACCGAAACTAACTCAATTGAACATGAAATTATTAACACATATTAAAATGATGAGATTCAAAAAGTTACCAAGAATCCTCCTCGGCCACTAATTGATTAAAAATCAATTTATCCATATGCTAGTACATGGCATGCAAAAATCAAACAAGCTAGTTTGCAAACAAACAAGCAAATAAACAGGTTTGAGATATTGTTTTACTGAAGTTGGAAGATTATGACATGAACAACAAACTGGAAACGTTGTGTTAACTTACAGTGCTCAGTGGAGAAACTTTTTTTCCCCATTTTTATGGATACTTATTTAGAGTTGATATTACCACTACTAAAACTCGATTTGCTGATTTCAAGGGTTAGATAAATTAAGTAATCAATGTAATCTCATGCTTCATTCCCATTGTGATCGTTGCATTGGATTCTTCCTCAATTCACCAAATACTGCCACCTCATGGCACAACATACAAGTGCCCAACTGCTCAAGTTTTTCATTTCAATTTAATTATTCACTTATTAATTAATAAACAAACATGGCAAAATGGCCCTTTACATTATCCCAAATAATATCATAAAATTTTAACAATAAATACTAATAAATAAATAAAAAAGCTAAATAAAACAAAACAATGAAGACACTGTAATGGGGGAGTCTAACCATAAAAGTAATATAGAGGGCTAACCCTTATGGGAAACTGTAATACCTTTTTTTTTTGCTTTCGCTCCGATAGAGGTCTTGAAAGTTCCTACAGCAAAAAGGTACCATCCGAGAAACTTCAAATCTATCATCTTTCCTCTCGCACCTGCCTCTGGCCTAAGAATGTACCGAATGGTTTCACTGTCCGTCTGCATGTGTTCAAGTCCCGCTGCCAAATAGGTGATTTCAGAGTAGGAGGAAAATAAGAGTATACAAAGAGATCAGCTGACAGAAGAGCAGAGTGGAGCCCATTAGTAAACCTGCTGACCTGCAGAAAAACTGAACTGTCAAATAGGTGGGAGCTTGGTTTTTACTCTGTGATCGAATACAAGATCATCATTCTTCATGGAGGTGTAAAGGTGTTCCGCATTAGTTTTGATGAGCTTGTGTGAGTGATAATCCCTATACAGTAAAACCTTGCTAAACTGTCCCTCGATCAACCAGTTCCAGCTTCGGCAGGATAATCGGGATCCCCTTTATCTTATGCATCCCGAAAAACTGAATGTCTATATCTTATCATCAGAGAGTATAACTGTATTATCATTTCAGGGAAATATCTACAATATTTATGATAAAAAAATATAAATTAAGCTGCATATTGGAGTAATAACCCTTAATGAGTAAATAACAAGTTGTAATTATCAAATAATTGTTTCCAGATAAAATAATAATTTCATGTAATTTACTCTAAAGCTCTGTTTACATGATACAAATGCTTGTGAGGGACTTGAACACTTGCCCGCCCAGTCGCTCACCGAGTAGGACCTCAAGTCAAGCTCCGACCTCCACAGCAGGATTTAAAATACACGTGGCTCAATGAGGAAACTGTTGTGCCACAGTGAAGTGTCAGCATATCCTAAGCTATATAACATGCATGATAGGGAAATTGATACGTTCGAAGTTTCTGAGAAGCGAGCAGTCTAAACACACGAATGCTTTTGCTCACACTATCGAGTGGGGAGTGAAAGCAAAAGAAAAAAAGACATCACACAGTTTCCTAATAAGGGTTAGCTCTCTTTATTACTCTGTCCTCTTGCTGACGCCAGCTCGATGTGCCCACCAATGTATTGCAAGCAAACATATAAAAAACAATCAATTTCTATTGTATTCTACCAATAAATTAGTTATAAAATTAGTTTTCAAGGACTTTTATTATTTACCATGCAGTTTCCCATAGTAACACGGGTGTAAACTCCGTCCCCTTAGACCTGTGTTCTAACAAAATTCTATTGTCTTTTCAGTGCATTTTCTGATTGATGGATACAACTACTTCATGACTCATTTTGGTGCCGTTATACACGCCGTTAGCGTTGAATTGAAATGACTGTCGGCTATACCGAGTGTGCCTTACAATGAGCGATTATTCGTCATTCATCAGCACTTGTTATAACAGAATTCTACTTTACCTCGTTCACAGATGCGTTCCTTTCCTTGAGATGAGACACGATGTTCAGCATGACTCCCTTCAGCTTCCCATGGACCATGCTCAGGCGAAAGTCTCCTCCCAAGCCATCCGGGGTGGCACTGTCATCCAGCATGTAGTAGTACTTCAGCTTCATGGGATCCACCTGTCCGAGATGGTGAAGCAATGTTACGACTCATTGAACTCAAATCATTTTGCAATAGCAAGACTGGTTACTTTAGTCCTTTTCGAATGACTTGGCATGTGAGAATTCAGCCGTTTCCATCAACCCCAGCTCACTCTCATGCAAGAGAGGGGAAATGTTTGTGGAATGGGTGAGGTACGAATGCCAGCAAGGCATTGCCAAACCTATGTCAATGTGTAAGGTTTAAAGCAAGCACTTTGGCGAAAATATAATTGGTTGTAACATAATATCCATGCACACAAGGACAATGAATAGTGAAAACAGTATATGACTGACTATAAGCCCCCCTTTTTTGACGAAAAGTCGGCCATAAAAAAGTAATTGGGGGGCTATTTTCGGGCACCACAAAAGTTATAAATTATAAAATTAATTATAATATATATAATATAATTATAATATAAAATTATAAATAAAAATTATAAGAAAATTGAGAAATAATATGCAAATATGTATTATATCAACAAATACAATGACACTGCCTAAAATGGTTGATATGATGATGTTATTACATTATTTTCTATTAAGGGTAATTATTTTTTGTTATTCAATTCAATTAAACTTTCGAATTCATAAAAATAAAAACGTTTACTACAAGAGGAAGAGTTCTTTCCAGCCAGGTTCATATTAAGTGGATTGGATAGGTTTTCTCAGAGAGATGTTGCTCTTCACATTCATATTCCTGCCCTTTTTATTTAAACACAAACTAAAAATTTAAACAAGAATGCATTACATTACGATAAGTTGGAGTTACAGCAAAAGTAAATGCTGAATGTTTCTTACAATTCTACATATTTGTGATATGTACAATTCTAAGATATTTAAAAAAAATTCAAGTTAAACTTGTAAGCACCTAATCCAGGTTCATATTCTGTTTATGACCTAAAAAGTGTGATTTACCTGAAAAAGAAGATGGCAATATAAGATGTTAATTTTTTCCAAAAGTGAGCCTCGGAAAGTTTGGGGGGTTGGGGTGCCTTATAATTGCAGGGGCTGGATATATTCCGTCACATATGGTAATACAATAAATAGGTAATACAATATAATAAATAAGCTTTAGAATTTCATAGTGTTTAAGTCCATCAGAATCCAGTGAACAATGTATCACATATTTATATTGGTCGAGCTAAAATGTCGCTAACATTGAGTAACACAATGATGGGCTCCAGAATGACATCTGTAGCGACCTCTTTTCTGAAGTCTTTTTCCTGCAGGATTCGAGTATGTCAAGTGGTCATTACTATGTAGAACACACCACAACACAGCAAGCAGATCTTTATATGATAAAAGCCAGAGTAATACTGAGGCTCAAAGAGAAGGATTTTCCCCCTCTGCACTCCTATTATCTCTCTCGAGACCACGTGACCGGCCTTAAGCTCCTCCTCCTGCCTGCCCCTGCCTTCCCTCGTGTGCCAAGTCATTTGAAAAGGGCTATAAAGTAAACAAGTTAGCACAAACAACATTCACTCTTAGCCCTGAATACAGTCTCTGTTACTTCATATTGGAACGTGCAAGCATGCTTTTCAATTGCATGAAATGTCAAACGTACTTTATCTAAGCACATGCCAACCACACACATCACCTGTTGAGTTTTTAATTAAGACATTCTCTTTCCGAGAAGCCCAGAGAGATACCAGAAAGTTATGCTTCACATACAAAGTTTATTTCAACACTGTTGAAATGTTCCTGTTCTGATCAACCGTTGTTCAAGTGTAGAAATATACTTTTAATATGAGATTGCAGCATTTCCTACTAAACCTTTCCAGGTAAAATCCTATTTAGGATACCAATTTTTATTTGGATAAGCAGAAAGCATGCCAGCACAAGGACAATCATAAAATCAACACTAGTTCACTTCAAAGTGCCTCCACATTTTCTTTGTCTTGCAAACCTAATCTTTCTCCTGCAGCTGAATTTTAGAGAGGGAATTCTACTTTCAGCTATACTCCACCCGAATGAGGAGCAACCAAGCTTACACTTAAAGAGTCAAGTAGGCCACACCTTTAAAACAATTACAACCGATACTAGCATGCCAAGTTAAGGAAGTACGGAACTACATCAAAATATATAGTATTTTCAACATAGGCAGTGAGAACTTTAGAGAGTTAGTTACCGAGTTTTTAATTCATTACAATTGAAATTATTGAGTCCATCAGAAAACTAGATTAATGCAAAACTATCCAAAAATTGTTAAGCCATGCCAATAAAGAAGTAAATACCTCCTTTTTGGGAAAATTTTCTAGGTACCCATGAGATAATAGCTACACCATTCCATGTTTATTGTGTTGAGTTTATTGCATACAATTTTTAAGGACAGATGCCACCTTATTTTCTTAACTCAACAATAAACGAAAAGTGGTTGTCATTGGCCTAAAAAGGAAGAAATTTACCGACATAACCAAGACAGACACGGAATAAGAATCCAGAGTAGTTAGCACACTGTGTTGATTTCAACAAATGAGAACATGGTTCAGATGAATCCATGCTCTAAAACATGTGAAACATCTATATTCTGTGAGTATCCTTTCTTCATTCCATCTACAGTTCACCTAAAGGCACTAAATCTAGAAAACATTAATGTGAGGATTTCAGAAAGTATCTGAGATGTCATCTGAGGCTTTAACTCAGGAAAAGTGCATTAAATATTAACACATTTTCCCACTAAGAATCAAGAAAAACTATGCATGTACATAAATAGAATGCAAACAATTTGTGACAATGGCCAAATGACATAAGAACTGCAAAGCAGCTAACAACATTGAATTTACCATGCTGTACTTAAAGGACAATTTCTGAGCTTGGAACAACTTCAGAAGTAGTCCCTGTGTGACACCTAACTAGCCTTCATCTATTATAGACACAAAAATGGTGCAGACGGGCTTTATGACTTCATTGCCAAAGTAGGCAGCACCTTCAACCAAGGCCCTGATAAGATATCTCTACTGCGACTTAGCAAACAGCAAATCCGTACCTCAGCATCCAGGTTCAGCAATTTCACCTTCTCACCCACCAGGGCTCGAAGGATGGGACTCAAGTCTTTGCTGTGCGTGCACATTGGACCCGGACAACACATCGAGTGAATTTCAGCTCCAGTCCTTCTGTTTAGTCCCTTGAGTGAAATCAAACCTATAAATAAAGAGTTTGCACATGAGAGTCCCGTGAAGCCAGGGCGTTCGGGAACGAGCTTCTCTCCTCTTTTCTTATCGGAGCATTTCACAAACAGACAAAAGGAAATGAAGAACAAAGGTGAACAGGAAGACAGGACTTCATCTCACCACTGAAATTGCAGTCATTGTCTAGAATGAAAAACACCACTTAGAATTCCAAGAAAATAATGCACTGAGCATCACGTGAATATGACCTGAAGACAGATAGAAAGATTGTGAACACACCAAAAATACCAGAGAAAACACCTCGGGAGACCTCGGGGAAACAATTATGAAACTGCAAATTTTTATTATTACCTGTCGTTGGCTTGTGAGCAAAAATACCGCAGAAAAATGCTGGCATCCTTAAAGATCCCCCGATATCCGTGCCGATTCCAATGGGGGAACCACAGGCCGCAACTAGGGCACCCTGGAAAATGCAAATTTAGTACATGAACAAAAAATTGAAGTAAAATGCTTTAATAATACCGACTGAAAATTGCAATCTATTGGAAGTATGAGTGAGAAAACTCTATATCACACCATGTACAAAAAATAGTATCGTATTTACCTGATTTAAAAACGAATGCACATTTTTATTAAGATAAATTTGGAAAAAAACTCAAGTCTGATTTTCAGGCTAATACGGTATTATGAAAATGTGTCATAAGTGTTTAATTATCATATTTTTCCAATCATAAGATAACTCCACATTTTCCTGAGGCTAAATTTGGAAAAAGTTCTTGTCTTACTTAAATATGGTAACTCCTCTCATTTCCAAATCCTTCTCAAAGAAAAGGATAGGGATGATAATAATAATGTCATTAGAATGTCAACTAAAAATTGACATGACAATTATCATGTGTAATTTTTAATTTACCAAACAAGAATAAACTTCTTATGAAGGGGATACGAAAAACTATTTCAGCTGTAAGCACTCAGCCATCGCGATACGCTGAGGTTGCACTCCTCGTGTCATCTTCCCTCCCACCCACTTCCTGGTGAGGCATGTCTCGCTTACCTTCCACATTCCGCCCACTCCTTCCCCCCCTTCCCAACTACCTCCCACTTCCCGCCCACATTTCCCCCTCTTGGGTCATCGGTGCCCTTTGGACTTGACCACGCCACTGAGAGTTGAGAGAATTGCGGGCCAATGGGTTGATGAGATGGAGGTCATGTGGTGACGTGGGGTAGCCTCCAGGGGGGGAAGAGAAGAACGGGGGGGGCGCGAGAGGCAGTCGCGCGGAGGCTCCAATGGCATAAAGATGTAACCAAGAGTCAATAAATTGGGTCGTCAATCTGACTGGCTGCATGTTATTTCACCCTGGTTCCCTTCCCATCCTTGCCGTACCGTCGGGAGATATTACACAGCTTATATTAAAGGATAAATCATTTTTCATTTCCAATGACTGTCATTCAGATAGATCATTCTGTAACTAACCCATTTCAAGGAATAAAAAAATAAAAACAAGACCCTTTAACGCATTCCAATTCTTTATTCTTAAGGACTCAATTAAGAAATCAAAATTTAAAAAATAATGCATTTGGTTTAGTGCAATTATTTTGCAAGTAGTGCCATGTATTACTGATACCATCTATCATAATTTTTAATAATAAATTTTGTGAGCACTTGCTCACAAAATTATTCTTGCTATTCTGCGAGGTAAGCCATGAAAATTATAAACATACATATAAGTTGTGAACTGAAAAATGTACAGCAAGCCAAGTGTAACGCACACAAGATATTACATAATATTCAGTTGCAGGATTATTCCACTGCATTGATTTATTGAACAAAATTCACTAAGGAGGTCATCACTTGGAATTCCATAATGAAACAAAGTATAGGTAGTAACTTTTATGTATTTCCACAGAAAAATATAATGCACAGTTGACAATGACGATAATCATGACTGTGATTAACATCAAACCAGTCATGTCTTTTATTTTCTGCGACAATGCATAAAAGATAGTACCTATTTTGTTTCATTAATTCATAAGTATCCTTATTGCCGATTCATGACACCAGACAAAAAATATTTCAGACTGATCACCCACAATACAAAAATGTATTCTTAAAGTCCGGTTTATGCTGGTATATATAATAAATTTTAAGTATGATGAAGATGAAGAACGTTAGTCTAATGGTGTTAAGGTAGGTTTTTGATGAGCCTCAGGTTAGAAATAACACACTATACCTTACTTTAATCCTTCTTCAAATGCACATACTTCCTACCCCCTATCATTCTGTCCAAAATCCCTATTCTCTTCCTACCTTACCCTGCTTACCCAACATTCTACACTCCATTAAAACCTTCAACAAACCCATCGCTTCTGAGTATTCCCCTTCCATTTTCACCTTTCCTGCCTTATTTGGATTACACTCTAAACCATCGCCTCCCCTCCCATAACATTCTCAAAACCTCTTCAATCATTTTCCTCTCCGTCCACTTCACCCTCTCTATCTGCCGCCATACCCACATCTCTCAAAAGCCTCCATTCTCTGCTCATCACCCTTCCTCAAATGGACCAGGTTTCAGATCCATATAATGCTACACTCAACACAAGGGTTTTCACTAATTTTTTCGTCATGTCTCTATTTAGAGTCCCTGTCATGAACTCCTTCCTCTTCACAAAGACCTCTTTTTCTAATGCAATTCTTCATCTAATATCCATGCCACCACGTCCATTTTTCTCTATGATGCTTGCCAAAAAAGAGAAGTGAACTTTTCCACCTCTTCTAATTTATTCCCTTCTAGTGTGATATTTATCCTAGCCCTCTTACTTCTTGAAAATCTCATTACTCTCATTTTCTTACCGTTAATTTCATTCCCAAATCTCTCACTCTGGTCCTGTAAAGCAATAAATGAAATTTTGCAGTACCACGGCTGAATTACTAACTAGGGCTTGGTCATCGGTGAATCTCATTTCAAGAGTTACCCACCAACTAAAAAATTAAAACAAGTCCTATTTTTTCCATGCATGATCCCGTCATAATGGGAGATGATGTTTCTGACGAGAGCATACATGTGATCATGCACATGATATCTTGGCCTTGGATCCATGCCTTTAAACATATGTTGCATTAACGAATGAATATCTCTCACCTCTCCTCCACTCGATCCACCAGTCGTTCTTGTTGTGTCATAGGGGTTATAAGTCTGCCCGTGGGCCATACACCAAGTTTCGTACCACATTCCCAACTCCGGTACATTGGTGACGGCCAAAGGAATTCCACCTGCAGCCCGGATGGACTTCACCACGTCCGCATCTTCATCGGCAATTACATGGCGTCTGGATACCAAACCCATTGTGTGCCGTAAACCTGTGCCACAAAAAAATAAAATATATGAAAACTAATCGATTATAGAATCGCTGGAGAGAAGGGGGAAGGATTCAATTGAATGAGGGGACACTGTAAGACATTTTAAAGCACAGAATGCTAATCAACACCAATTACAGTTTTCTAACCTAAAAAAAATCATACGTCCAAGTAAATAGGATGGATACTCTATTGGGTTTCAACTAGAGCAAAATAATAATAATCATTATTAACATTATTGGGAAATAATCACTCATGAGTCTCATCAAGTGAGGTATTGATAATGATTGATAATAATAAATAAATAGACAATGAACATAATCTAAATAATAAATACAATTAATGGAGTAATAACATAACAATTACAATACAACAATTAATGGGGTAATGTTGAGTAAGCACCATCATGGAAAGACTGAAATTTGGCTATGAAGGTTAAACTTGATGTAAAATAATTGATAGTTGCCATATTATTCATGGAACATTTGTACAGTAAAATCCCATTATACTGCACCTCACTTAACCCCGTTTTTAATCACCATGTCCCCCAAAATGATTGTACTGACTATTTTCTTTGCTAGTATAGTTGGTAACTTGGTTACGATTTTTAACTCGACGTGCCTACTGACGTGCCGCAATGGAGCTACTTCAAGTGATCATATCAACGAATTTAAATCATTAAAAATCAACTTCTATTGTAACCCAATAATAAATTAGTCATCAAAATTTCACTGATAAATAGTCACTCCCCATCCACCTCACCCATGAAATACCTTGGAGTTATTATTGATAGGAAGTTATTTGATAAACAAGTTGATTATACTTGAAAAGAAAATAGAAAAAAAAATTGGTTCTATCTCAAGAATCAGTAATTTTTTGACACAAGACAAAAGTGGGAAGGAAATATATAATGTGCAATAGTCCTGCCACACACTATCGATACTCTCTGACTATTTTATTTCTGATGAGAGATTATGGTGTACGAAGGTTACAGACTTAGCAAAATAGAGTGATGAGAATCATCCTCAAATGTGATAGGTACACCAAGTTTGATATGTAATGTTTGGGCAGCTAAATTGGCTTAACACCCAACAAATGTCGGACATGTTGAAATTTATTCATAAAATCAAAATTGGGTTGATGCCACCATATTTAACGAAATTGATTCTTGCTATTTTGTGATGTTCATAAATATGCCAAAAGAGCAAAAGTTGTTTTTCACACAATTCTTATGTGAGTAAAGATGCTAAAACTCTTGTTTTTTTTTAAAGGAATAGTTTTTTACAATACAGTGAGCAATGATACAAAAGTCATTCAGCAAACAAATATCTTTCAAGTAGAGGTAAGAAGATGCAATGTTACTGAAAACCAACCCAATGCAATAGTATAATTATATGTCAAATATGTGTCATCTCTGATTTCCACACTGTAATTTTAACATTTGTGTAACATTTTATACTGAGGATATATCTTTTTATTTTGATAATAAAGGTATATTATTATGGCCATTTTGATGCAATTATTGTTTTGTTTTTGGTATTTCACTGAATTGATATTATATCAATTTGAAGGTCAATTTTGGCTGCTTTTGGCTCCTTCTAAATAAATAAATATATAGGCTGTACTTTCAGATAGGTTCCATGATAGGTATAAGGCAGTGAAAAAAATCATGAAATAAAAGATAAGGACAACCTTGTGAGAAACTTGGCCACTCAATCATTTGAATTATCAGGGGTCTCATATCTGCTTGGATTCAACTAATGAGATAGAATTGAACACAAAATACATTCCTGCTCTCACTGATAAGACTTTTCAAAGATTGTAATTTGAGCTCCCCTCTTCCCAAGCCCAAAGCCTGATAATCTCTTATACAATTGTACCCTCTTTGAAAAAAAATTCGCATAATGTTTATGGATGCATCATATGGATGAACAAAGAAAAATCTCAAGTTGAAAGAGCATAAAGTATTCTACCAATATCTATTTTAATCCAAATGCTCCCAACTCTTGCTTGAATCCCCATAGCAATAACAAATTATGTTGGAAGATGCATCAAACAACAAGGAAACCAGAACAAACAAGATTTTATCCTTTTTAAACATAAATCTTTTTCTTAATTTCAACACACACTACTATGACACTAAAAAGGATTGATATCTACTCAAGTGTATCAAGGATCAGTCACTTTAAAACAGGAAATTCAAATAAATTTGTTACCTACACATTTTCTCCCCACAGTATGTCTATAAAAATGTTTTCTTGAAGGCTCTTAAATGTTCACAGTGGTGGGACCTTGGTTTTCTAAAACAATACTTGGGGCTGTGCATGAAATTTTTCCTGAGATAGGGTCATCAGTCATGGAATCCAAACTTTTTAACAATTCATCAAAGTTTTGGAAAAAATTTCATTTTCTAGGGAACTAATCTGAGCAGTGAATATCTTGGAGATCAACAAAGAATATTCAAAATCGGTTACGAGGGTTGATTGATAACAGTTTGAAACTGGACGGAAAATAATATTTTATTGGTGGAATTAGAATTGAGAAACAAAGGGTTTGCGGACCATGTATAAGAATTAACAGCAAACCATGAATACTATGGGTAATCAACATACTCTTTGGTTCATAGTTTCATACAAAATTATAATCCCAACGTTAGGCTGCCAGGAAACCAAACAGCATAATGTTATATCATTTTACTGTACCTTTAACCATTGTGCTCACTTTAGACGAGAATGGTACCCCAAGGAAGGGTTTTTTATTTAATTCATCTTCTGTATATTCTCCATTTTTTAATGATGCGTCAATTTTCTTGGCTTCGTCCAAAGCGGCATGAAAGCGATCATCGACGACACAATTAAGCACCGGGTTGATTTCTAAAATTCTATCAATAAAAGCTTGAACAACTTCCTCTGATGTCAGCTAGATGGATGAAAAATAATGTTGACGTGACTTCATAAACGCCGAGCTAATAATGAAATGATGTACAAAACTTGCAACACAGAAAATGAAACAATAAACTAGATTTAGCCTAAAGACAGCCACATACATCTGCCAACTATTAGTTACTTCTAATAATTATAGTATTTAACAATCATGCTCCGCATTAAGATGTAAGAGAATCTGGATAACACTCACGCTACGATTTTTTATTTCAATTCCCAGTTCCACAGCACTATAAAGTAATATCTTGTTTTTCACAGGAGGTGCCACACGCTTTGCTCCTTTAAAGTACCATGCGAAGCACATGTCAATTATTAGATCGATGACGGCATGAAACCCAATTACTAAATATAAGAAAAAAGAACGGAAGGGTGTCATCCACCAACATGGGCCAGAGCATTCCGTCTGAAAGAAACAAAATTGAGTGAAGAACTACTGCTTAACCATTTGAAACATTTATTCGAGCATCTAATGGTGTAAAACACTTGAAAAATTCTCATCACATCTGGCAAGCCTTCAAAATTCACATATAATAAATAGCATACCTGATTTTCTTGTGATGTACACATATTTACTATTGTAACCCTTTCGCTGAAAAACACAATACTGTGAATGTTAATTAGTTTTCGATCTAGGTATCAGTAATTCGAACTAAACGTCTATAGACTGCCCAAGTATGTCTTTCAAATCGAGCACGTTACCACACTACAATATCTATTTACCGTTCTCGTTCTCCTTTTCCAAACGCTTGCCCACTTTCCCCACCCTCGGCGACACACGAGTGGTGGAGTGACGTGACGCGGTAAATAGCAGCTGACGAACGGGACGATTTCTTCACATCATCTTACTGTGACCCCTACCTTCGAGGTCTTCGTGTTTCCTGCCGTGTCATTTCCAAGGACATGGTTAATGCACCGAATTGCGTATTGATAACGACGATGGGAATTAAAAATTATCTAGATGCAAAACAGATAACACACTTCAAATTTTTTAAACAAAGAAATTGGCTGAGATAGCTTTCCGTAACTTGGTTCCCTTGTATAATGAATGCATTTTTTCCTGATATAAATCAATGGAATAAAGATTATGTGAAGCAGCCAAGATTATTACACCGCGAAATGCATGTCGTAGTTAACTAATTCAAAGGACATCGACTGGACATTCCCTGTATGCGTAGCATTCCCTTTACATACCATAGAACTTTTTAGATTAATCGAGATAATTGGCTGAGCAAGCATTTGGCATATGCCGACATTGAAACAGATCCATAAAATGAAATGCATATCTTTGCAATTCCTTTAAAACCTTATTTCAGCATTAATTTATAACTACTTAAAAAGCATGATGCATTCCATTGGATTACATAAATAAGGACAACATACCATTGCCAACAATGCTAGTAATTCAACGTCAGAAGAAGCCGTTATTTCAGTCTTCCAAGGTAGCATTATGTCCTCACACTTGAGCTAATGCATAATATCGTTATTCATGTCGTCCCAATATAGTATTTTGCTCAGTGCCACGGGTTTGCCTCACAAATGTGTTTCATTGAACCCCAGAAATGCTGCCAACATTCTTCCATTTTAATTTATCTTTTAATATTCCCGGATGAATGAATTCAGTCAGATTCGCCAACGACCCAGCTCTAGTTAGTAATTCAGCCAAAGGACTATGCAGACCATGTTGAGTGCTTTACAGGGCCATTGGATGATAATTAATAGTAAGAAAACGAAAGTAGGGGTTTTTTGAGAAGCCAGAAGATATTAAACTGGTAGAAAAGTTTACTTATTTAGGAAGCACTATAGAAGAAAATGGATGTAAAGGCAGGGTTATTAGATGAATTGAATAAGCAAAACAGGCCTTTGTGAAAGGAAGGAGTTGATGAGAAGGGCCTTAAGCAAAGACTTGAAGGAAATCATGGTGAAAACCCTAATATTGAGCAAGCATTAAATGGACCCGAAACCTGGTCCATGAGGATGATGAGCATAGATGAATTCATCTAATATCCCTGTGATGAGATGTGGGTTGAGCGACAAATGGAGGTGAAGTGGACAGAAAGAAAAGCTAACGAAGATGTGATAAGATTGGTATATAGAGGAGAGGAGATTGCTGCCAATCCAAAAAAGGTGGATGGATGGGGTACTCAAGAGGAAATGGGTTGTTGAATGTGGGGTAAGCGAGGTAGGAAGAGGATAGAATGATGGGGGGGTGGGAAGTATGCAGATTGGAAGAGGAAGTAAGACGTTACGCGGACCATCTAGTCTATGACTCATCAAATACCTACCTTAACCAAAATATTACTTTTTATCATCATTCCCTGATGATTTTCAAACGCCCTTGAAATCTTAAAACAAAAAAGACTTACTATTGAAATAAATATAAAATTTTTTCCAATAATTCAGTTAGGAATCTTGATTAGCCATGTCTAATATTCGGACTTTACTTCAGAATGGCACCACTATCAATACTGAATTCAATTCAGTTGCTTTCTGTATTCAGTCTTTTTTTCTAGTTTATTTCAACCAAATGTTCTTCTAGTTGAAGTTAGCACTGTATTATCATAATTAATAGAATATCAGCTTAACCTTCTATTATAGACATTCCTAAAAGAAAGACTGATATCTTGCAGTGACCAATCAACTTGAGGAAATTATAATCATAGAAGATTCTAATAGGGGCAAAACAATGGTTGAAAATAGAATAGTACTGAAGTTGACTGATTCTTATCAACTACAAAGTCAGCTACTATAAAATCCCTTCAAAATGGAAATATAGATGCTGTAATAAATGTATCAAATGGGAAAAGTATTGAAAAAATGATAAAATCACTTAACATTGCACAAGGGGCAGACAGGAATCAAGGATTAATTTTTACCAGAGAAGGAAATGCAATACTACTCCAACTGAATCCATACTTACTAAGGAAGGGAACAGTCTTGACACACAGAAAGGAAATCTTGAGGATTGGGAAACCACACACTGAAATAATTAGTGTTGGATGGGTTCCCGATCTCAGATCCCGGACAGTGCTGCACACAAAGAAAAACTCCACAACTGTAGCTTTGTAAATTTTTTAGTTGTCAGGTGCAAAAAAAGACATTTTTTTTTAAAGTCAACATATCACAAAACAATCGTCTATTTAAGTCTAAGAGTTTATGCCACAATCAACAACTCCCTAAAGGCTTCGTATGTACTGGGGGAGTCCACCGAGGACCCCGATAACTTTCTTCTATTTTCTTTTCTTTCGAGAGTGTGTATAACTCTTAGGTGACACTCACCCAAACTGACAGCCACACCTTCCCATGCACACACAACGTACTGGAGGTCTGAATCACACTATTGTTATCATTATTAATTTTTTTTTCAATTTCCCAGACATTAAATGCAAAAACTTGTGGTGAGACACACCTACGAAGGAGATTGCATCAATTTTCACACACCTCCCCCTCAAAACAACCTCCGAGGTGGAGCTCGCAGAACTTGGCATACATATGAGAGAGTGATAACTTCAAAAAGACAAACGAAAAGATGATGATGTCAATCCTCTTTTTCTCCCAATTTAGTCACT
Organism: Rhinocypha anisoptera; assembly: GCA_011762765.2. Lineage (NCBI taxonomy): Eukaryota > Metazoa > Arthropoda > Insecta > Odonata > Chlorocyphidae > Rhinocypha > Rhinocypha anisoptera. The sequence continues at coordinate 2,065,625 of WURS02000018.1, forward strand.
CGGTACTTATGAAACTTACATAAAAAAAGCCACCAAACTCGATGTTGGGTGAAATGGGATTTAATTTTTAAAAAATGAGACTGGAGAATATTTTCTAATTTGAAGAAAAAATGAAAAACTTTGGCTAAACGGCAGTCTCCTCCGACCTATGTATCCTTCTCTTCAAACCATGTGCCGCGCACTCGTTTCGGTCAAATTTTTGCAGCACTGGTTTTGAACACGGCGAAATAAATCACTACTCGGGAAAACTTCCGTATCTGTTAGTGTCTGATATGCAGGAAAAGCTGTGGAAGTTCATTTTTCAGATGCTGGAGATGGGGGGAGGGAGGGGGTGGAGGGGGAAGGATGGAAAAATAACTCTGCTTGCCAAAAACCATCACAACAATAACATCAGAACAACAACACAAAAACATCTTAAAAAAATAATAAACAGAGTGAAACAGGAAGTACACATTGTCGACTAATGCAAAGCGATCTTGGCACCACCCGATAGCATTTCTTGTCAACAACTGAGGACAATAAAAACATACACCACCTTCCTTTACCCTTCCTGTACCACACAAAAATGACTAAGTTTATAAGGGCTGTGTTGATCACCTACAAGTAAATCATTTTGAATACAAACAATTCATGCCCATGATGGCTTGGCAATGTAGGAGTAGCCAATTTTTATTTAAAAAAAAAGTAATCTAGTCCTACACCCTAGGAATGCTCGAAGAGTTTGACAAAAATAAAACCGGGGATATTTTTAAAAATATTTCCATTGCACATGCCCTGTTACATTTTTAGCACTAAAAAAAAAGCACTGAACTTACCGCAAGAGCATAATTATGACTATTATTGAGGAAGGTCGTCAGCAAGGCATAAGCTGAGAGAAGTTTGGCCCCAAAAGCAGTGATTCAATCAAGTTTTAAATCCTTGTGCCAAATTTTCAATTCGTATTAAAAAAAAAAACTGATTTCTGCACACAATTTGAAAACTGAATATTTGTCAAATAACTTGTCTTTTAATCAATTAAAATTGCATCCCCTATGTTTTCACCACATCACAAGTCATAAATCCTTGTGTCATATTTTCAATTTGTATATTTAAAAAAAATATTCCTGCACTTGGAAAAGTAAATATCCATCAACTAACTTGTCTTTTAACTGATTAAAATTGCATCCCCAATATTTTCCCCTTATTCTAGAATTTCATTCAATACGTCATAACCCAAACAGAATCAAACCCTGCAAAAATTATGGCTTTAATAGTTTAGGATTTAGTAAACAAAATGGCAGTCCCTTTTTTTTTCTGTGGCTGTAGACACAAGGACCTAAATACCGCAATTGAAAAATGCAATGAAATAGAATGTCAACATGCAGAGAACATATGCTGCAGTGTTAAAAAAATGATCTTATCCTAATGCAAGACACAAGAAAAAAAGAGAAGAGGTCCATTGTTCAACTGAATACTTTTCCTTGAAAAAATACATACAAAAGGCCAGAACCAATCCTCCAGACGTGCCTGCCTCCTTGAACAGTAAGATCTGAATGGACATGAAGCAAGGCAAGGCAAGCAGTTTCAATGAAAAAGTAAGGCAAGATGAAACCGGGTAAGATTCTAGGGCATCCTCCAGACCTCGACCTGCACAAAACCCCTACTTACATTACCCTTTGCCTTCTGTCCTGATCCCCCCGCCCAACCCCCTCCCAATACCTCTCTTCCCTCTCCCTCTCTTCTTAAAGGGTCACAAAGTGGGAGGAAAAAAGGCACTCAGTGAGCATGAGCCCTGTCATGGCGACAGTAGGGCAGCACCCCAAGTGTCTGTGGGGAAAATAAATGCAGTGCCTCCGTTCAGGGCAGCAAGGCACCCTACACAGGTGCTACCTTCCTACAATGTGCCCGCCTTTCAACCCGTGAGCCTCCGCTATCAAAGGAACGGATTCTCCGACATCCAGAGTGGCGACACTCCTGTGTTCTTTTCTTCACGCAGGTCGGTGTGAACTTCTCTTCCTCACTCCCCCTTGACTCCTCCAGTTTCTCCTTTTGAATTCTCCCGGAGGTGACGTCGTTTCCCGTGAGGAGAGGCACTCTCAGAGCAGGTGAAGGACGGAGGAGGGTGGGAAGACTCCATTCTCGGGAGGGGGCAGGGATGTACCCTCGCCAGAAGGCTGCTTCTCCTCCCAGTGTGGGCGGGGACAGAAGAAACTGCAGAGCATGTTTCTTCGCGAGAGCAAAAAACTCTTCTTCTTGAGCAGTGGAGACGGCTGGTGGTGAGCTCTCTCTTCGTGTGGGAAGGTCTTGGAGAGGAGGGATTTTGCATGAGGGGGCCCAAAAGGGTTTTTCATTACTTAAGAGGAAGAGGAAGAGTAGGGCATGTGTGTGTGGGAGAGAGAGGAAAGGTGAGTGACATGGGGGGGAGGGAGGGGGGGCATATATATATATTTAAAAAAAACATATATTGTTGGGAACTGCACCCAGGGGGACTAATCCAAACGTCACCACCACTAGGACGAGCTCGAAGCAGGTTTGCGGCCCTTCACCACCACGGGCCTGTTCTTCAACGTGCCCTTGCGACGCCTTGAAGACTGCAAGAGAAGATTACAAGCATGAGATTAAACTTGTAGAGGTGTGTTGAGATATATATTGTGGGACTTGGAATGCTTCTACAAACTAGTAATGTATAGGGTGCCGCACTTAGATCTGGACAAATTTCAATTTGAATTTCCCACCATATCGTAGTTTCGTCAGAGGTTGCGGTTGGCATTCTTGAAAGCAATAGGCATATAGTCAACAGTCGTAATCTCAAAATGGCCAATATGTTACGTACAAGAGCGGAGTACAACCGACGAGCTGCAATTATCGAAAGTCTTCGTGCTGGTCATTAGGCGACTGAAATCATTTGATTCTTCGGGTACCCCAGATCAATGTTTATGATATTGTGAATAAGTACAATGCTTCTGAGAGCTACATTGAGTAATTTTACTCTTGACTGGTGCCACAATTTCTATGTAAAAGAATTTTCTGGTTCATTTTTATTTTGGGTGAGTAAATTTGCTTTAGAAAAAAAAATTAATTTGTCTGGATCTAAGTGCCGTACCCTATAGTTCAGGTGCATTGAAATGGTCCTGAATTCCCCCCCCCCCATCCTCGGCAGCCCCCACTCCGGTCTCCTTCCTTCCCCACTGTGCCTCCCCTACCAGCATCAATTCAGCATATTTATGAGC
>WURS02000018.1:2077678-2089859 GCA_011762765.2 Rhinocypha anisoptera
ATCGAGGAGAGGAAAAAGGCCCTCACGATGCTTCGTGTGGGCGAGGGTGGAGGGGGTGGGCTGCCTCCACCACCACCACCGGCCGACCTCTTTTCCGATATTCAAGTACGCTCAAATGCCTCTGCCCGTCCTCCCAATAGGCAAGCAGAGGCAAGCGATGGTGGTTCACGGAGCAATGGGTAAGATCTCATGTTCTTCCATCCGTCCGTTTGCATGCTAAAAATGTTTCCAGGACGTCATTTTCTCCATTATAAAGGAAAAAATATATATATACATGTAATAAAAGAAAAGAAAAACTTAAATAGTTTCCCAGTCTTGGTTAATGGACCATTGTTTGTTTGCTGCAACCAAGTCTTCCTTCTTTTCCGTGCTTTTCACAGGGCACGCATGTTTGCCACGTAAAAATTTTTCAAGGTGTAACTACTGTAGCTCTTTGGCAGATTTGGAACTTTGTTTTTGTGGTCGAGACACGTTAAAGGATGACTTGGTGGATTGTTTCTGATGGGCCCAGAGGTAAAAGCTGTCATTAGCTTGAGTGAGTTTATTCTTTGATTGATTGATTGGTCATTGTCGTTTGTAGAAACACAAGTTTTTCATTTCTTGTGACGGGGGCACAAGTGTGGTGTGCTTCCGTCTGGTTGCCTTAGAAGTAAAAGAAAGAACTCTTTGTCTTTCCTTCAAGTGGTCCATAAACCGAAAGTGGTTGAAAAGTACTCTCCAAAAATTACCTGTTTTGCACGACCTCATTGAGTGTGGAGTTTTCGCCTCATGAAAAAAGTGTGCGGGGAATTATCCCACGCCCAAGAAAGGTTGGTTGACCAATTCTGGATCTGGAATTTTTTGTCAAATTTTTCTGTTGCGATCATTTTCACTTTCTTTGCTGAATTTACACTTTTTCAGCAATGGATGGGACATGAAAAAATAAAGAAATGTACAAGATTTACATTTTAATTGTGGATGTAAAGTGCTTGAAAGCAACTCATTAAAAAAATTAATGACATGTAAGTAAACACTTTTGTGTATGGCTCATAATAATGAATAAGCGTATCTTTTTTGTTACAGCTACATTTTAATTGAAATGAGACTGTTGTATCCAAATGCATTCTTATCATGTCTCTTGCTTCTCTCTTCCCTATGGTTACTTTTTTTAGTGCATTGTCACGTGTGGTATGTGGGTCATGTGTTTAATTTGGACATCACATTCCTCCGTCATTTCCCAGAGATAAATTTGATTGGCATTGTGAATTTGAATTAAATGCACATTTAATTCAGTTGGGCCTGTAGAGAATTCATTGATTCATTGCCTTGTGGTTACATTGTCATGATGTATCTGTTAGTCATAAATTAATTACAGGTCATGTTGATGTTGCTATCAAAGTGAACACTTTCCTGAGACAGTATACCAAGACACTTCATGTAAACTATTGCATGTTTAGTCTTATAATCTATGGCTTTCATTTGCAGCTTAATGTGCTTTCTATTATGAATTGCGAGTATCCTAAAAAATCATTCTGATTGCTGTAATGGGTGTGGTAGAACCATTGTTTGGGTCTACACTAACATCCATCCATGGAAATTACTTAATGATTTTATGTATTTTGATGCAATTTACGTGTCTTATTTCATTTTATGTAAAAATTGTGCTTATAGCCTTAATGAAATTATACAGATTTTTTTTCAAAGTTCAGCTTTTCTTCAAAAGTGATTCTTTTTCAATGCCTTTCATCTTTTCTCTCATAAATTTAATTACATGATTTAGCGTCAGTTACCAATCATATGTGGTTTTTATTACAGGTGCACAATTAGTAATTTCATATTGTATCATTTTTTTACGAGTTTTGAATGGTTTCAGTTATTTTTAGTTAAGTGGAGCTTAAAGAAAATGTTCTATCCGAGGGCATTGCCAGCCAAAGGCAACTTTTGTTAGTTTTCACGGAAAAATGAAGCGCTTCGTGGTTGAATTGTCAATGTCACTAGCCATTCTCCCTTTCTGTGATTGTATTTACAGTGGGTAGCAGAAATATTCTCATTGGAACAAGGGCGTTTGGTCAAGGAAAAAAATTACCAAGCCATGTAGCTAATTACTGGATTTGTTTTGATTTAAAATCTTGAGGAATGTTGCATGACATGTGAAATACATATCGGACATTTCCAATGATTTATCATTGTTAATCATCAATCTGACATTGTTGCCTGACTGGCCGCAAGGATCTTAAAGATGTAACAACTTCACAAACCTTGTTTTTAAGAATTGTGGTAAATATTTGTGTCTACCTCCTCTATGATTGAATAGCAGACCTTTTTTAAACTACCTTTACTTCTTTGTCAAACAGACATATAATTCAGTAAATCATCATCAGTACTTCAATCCAAGGATTGGTTGACTGCACCCCCACCATCCTTTCATATCCAATTTCATTCCAGCCCCCTCTCTCTTACACCCCTTTTTTAGGTCTTCTTTCTAATGTTTCTGATAATTTGCCCTACGATATATTTATTTGTCCCTTGGTCTTCCCTGCGGGGCCTTCCCTTTTATTCTTCCTTCTATTATATTCTTCCTTCTATTATATTCTTCCTTCTATTATATTCTTCCTTCTATTATATTCTTCCTTCTATTATATTCTTCATGAGCCATTATGCCTCAAGGTGTGCTGTCCACCATAATCTTTTCTTCCTTATCATACTCCAAGTTGACATAGCTTCCTCCACTCTTCTGTGTACACTTCCTCTTTCCTAACTCTGTCTATATCTTCAGCATCATCCTCCAGAACCATGTTTCAGCAAATATCAACATATATATCTGTCGAGCAGTCTGACACCTCACATCACTAATCTAGAAAAATGAATCTTAATTGTTATATTTTCTCAAATAATGTAACAATAATAGTGAAGGTATTAGATTTAACTTATACTTTTGGATATTAATATATAAATTTCAAAGATATTTCCTTTCAAAATGTGTTCCTAAATTTGTAACAAAGACTATTGTTAGAAATCATAAATTTTTCATGTTTTTTGTTTTCCATTATATTTAATCACTTATTTGAGAAGATCAATTTAAAAGTATGTCTTTAATAAAGATAAATATAAATTAATGTAAATTTTTTTCTGAAAATGGAAACTAACAAAATGGAGTAATCTCTTTAGACCTCTCTACGTCCACAGTTGCCTCATTCACCCAAATATTCCACAAAACGTGTTACAGGTCAGAAGGGTTTAAAGACAAAGGATCTATTACAGGGTCTGTGGGAAGTGGAGAAGAAATGATCGTAAGCTTTTTTTTAATTAACTGTCTCTCTTGGATCGTGGAATGCAGTCATACATTTGCAAGGTTATGTTTGTATATCCTTTACATTATTCAGTCAGTAGTATAATTTTATATAGGATCAATTGTTTTAGAATGGAAACCATTGGGTTTTTGGTGACATGAAGGTTTTTGGTGTAGTGGCTTTGTTGTGAAAACTTCATCATATCATCATTCATTATTAGTCTTTCAATCAGATAATGGATTAAAAAATTGATTGTATAGTTCTCTTCCTTCCTCTCTCTAATGCCCTTGGTTTTTCTTCTTTCTGATATCCCTTCCTTAATTTGGCCTTTGGAGTTGTCCCTTGACCTTCCTGTAGGGCCTTTCCTTCTATTATATTCATCATAAATTCACCATTGCTTAAGGTGTATCCAATCAATCTGGATCGTTTTCATGTCATAATCCATATCGACTCATTTATTGTCTACGCTTCTTTCTTCTGTTTGTCTGCTTGTTCTTCAGCATCTGGCTCCAGTAACATTTCAATGTTCCACAAAGGAAATCAAAATGTTGAACACTAGGTTTGTTTCCTATTCTTTTCTGGTCTGCTATTCCAATGGTCCATATCTCCGATACACAGTTTTATGGTCTGCAAAAATGTTATCACATACATGTTTCCCTGTTTGATGTCATCCTTGATCATTTAAGTATCATCATGGAAGACTCCTTAGCTTGTCGCTATCTGGTATTGACTGTTCCTTGAGCTTCTCTTCTGACCCATATAATGCTACTTGCAAGGTGGGGAAAGGGCTCCACCAGGTGTAATTTCTCTGCTCCTAGTCTAATCTTCTCTCTCCCGAATGTTAGAATTTTTTTATTTATTCTCATGTGTATTCATTGATTACTCATTTCATTGTGTCCAAGGGTTCTGTAAATCTTGTCTTAAGTTTCTCTATTATAATTACGATGCCATTCTCAAAACGTAAAATGTTAACTACATGATTTTTCTTTCTAGTGTTTCTTTTATTACTGATTCCAAGTATTTGTTAAACAGCTCTGGTTTATAATGTCTAATTTATTCTAGCATCTGTTTTTACATTTTTCATTTGCATCACCATGGCTCGTATCTGGTATGGTTGCTATATTACTGTGGAAAAGGATTCCACAGTGATTTGAAGATGGTTTCAAGGTTCTTAGGTTTCTTCTATCTTGATATTTGTCATAGAAAGACAAGTTAACCAGTGAAACATAATGTAGGTAGTAATTTTTATGTATTTCCACAAAAATATAAGACACGACCAGTCTCAACATCATCTGGCAAAATTATCATTGAAACCAGTCTTGTGTTATCTTTCTGTTGAAATACATAAAAGTTACTACCAATATTTTGTTTAATTATGGGATTCCACCAGAAGATGGCCTCCTCAGTGAAGTTTAGTTTAACCAGTATACAGACACACTGTGAATGTTTCAACTTGCAATGACCACCATTGATGTAGTACTGGTCAAAGTCAATGAAAATTTAACCATGTATACATTATTCATGAAGCTAGTGCAATGTGTTCAGTGCAATTTGTTTTTATTTGTGTGTGATATTTGAGAAGTATATGGGTAAATGATAAAGTTCTTTAATGCTAAAGAAACAAACTTTGTAGATTTCACAGAAATTTTACAAAAATGTTTTGTCTGATAGTTGACATCATCATTACTTGATAATGTTGACTATTTGACGAAACCGGTCATGTTTTAATAAAATTTCTGGAAATTTACAAGGTTTCTTTCTTTAGCATCACAAAGTTGAGCCCGAAACCATGGAATTTATAAAGTTATGTAAGTTAAAACATTCTCAATCAACCAGTCTTTGGCTTGAAAGACTATTCAACATTAACTCATTTTAAGGAAGTCTCTGAACCAATACATATTGGATTGATCTTCAGGTTGATAGCCAAATTGGAAATTAATGTTTTGCAAATAAATTCTAGCTAGGCATTACATGGAAATTTAGCAATAGTTTATCTAAAATGTTAACACTGATCAGTTAAACGATTGGATTTTCACAATTGAAAAATCAAAGAATAATTTGTGTAAGGCTTCTTTCTTTTTATTGCAGTAAAGAATCGGGCTTGTTTGCAATCAGAATTACGCAATAACCATCCTGTTCTATTTCATTTTTCTCCAGGTATTTGTGAAAAAGCATTAAGCACTAGGATGATGTTCTTCATGGTTTTTCCCTCTATACTAAGAACCTTCATAAACTGTTGGTATTCATGTCATATCATTTGTGGGTGAAAGTAGATGATGTTATATTTATTATTGAATGCAATTACAGTACAATCTCGACATTCCGACAGAAATGGGCCCATCAGGTTGTCGGATTACATAATTTTTCCAGATTATTGAGAGTAACATTTAAACTATGCAAAATAAACTGCTGAGTAAGAAAAATAAAAAATGTAAATTTTATATATTTACGGTTTTGACAGTGAATACTATATTTTCCAGAACTGTACTGTAATAAACAAAAACATAAAATGCTTCTTTTATGTTTTTTAACACAAAATATTTTTTTTTTTAATTCACCTTCACTTGAAATGTTTGGTCGGAGTACCATTGCTATCACATACAAAAAACAACCAAATACAGAAAATTCACCACCCTTCAAAATTTTCCTTTTTACAGATTGATTCACATCATATTTTTTTTAAATTAAAACTTTATCTTTACACTTTTAATAATGTTTAACCATGTTCATACCATTGAATTATAAAAGCCCACTTCTCTTCAGGTGTTTTTTGCATTCGAAAATAAAATCTCCCACTCCTACTGTCACCATATTAAGTAAATTTTTAAATTTGGTCTTATTGTATTTTTGTTTACAGGGTGCAGCGATGGCTCTAGTCATTTTGCACCTCTTCATATCATAGAAAAAAACCCTTTATTGGATAAACGCAACACCCATACCATGGGCTGGACTGGAACCCACAACCTTTGGGTTAACCGGCAAGTGTGCTATCCACCAGGTTAACCCGGTCAGCCAATTTTGTACATAATATGTTTCATTTTAGCTTTGAAAATAAAAACAAACATCTACTCCCACTGTCACGGGAGCTTGTCGGATTACCAAACATGTCGGGTTAACAAATGTCAGACTATCGAGATTGTACTGTATAATAGTGCAGCAAATTCCTTCACCTAGAGTGTGTCTCTTTTCATATATTTATCCTTTGTCATTATATATGTTACTATTTGACATTTGTTTCATGTTTAGATCTTTTCTCTACATGAGATACGGCCCAGCTGAATAGCATTTGGTGTGTCAATGATTTTATGATTGGTGCATTCTTTTTCATTGCTGGAATCCCAATTTATAAGTTCATTGAAATGTACCATTTGTAGCATTTTGAGCAACCATGTAACCCAAATCACTGTGGGTGGAGTTCTGATGTTTGTACAAATTCTTTCAGCAGTTCGAGCATATCTTCCAGCCGGACTTCTTCAACTCCACGGGCACCTCCTTCAGTGGATACAGATAAGGCCAGAAAAATTGCGGAGTTGCAGGTACGTTCCAGTTGTTTTGATAATTCAAACTAATGTCTTCCACTTATGGAACCTGTAATTAGAGAAATGTAGTTTCGAAATGCCACTGAAGCCAAAATTTCAAGGTTTAGTGCTGTGCAGGTACGTCAACCCTTAATATTAAAAATATTGAACAAACTAATCAATGTGGTGAAATTTTTTATCATAAATGGTGGTTATAGTAAATATAATGTATTAACGGATGCTTCAGACTTTAGATTGATAAAAATGATTGGACCAAACGGTGGAAATTTAAGGGTATGACCTTGGTTGATCCTTTTATTTCAAAATGCTTGGTGCTTCAATCAGTAGACGTACATGATTTAAATAGTATATTACTACTGGACTAGAGTATAACATTAGACTCTCCTTATTGTAAATTACATTTATACGAAGTTTTAATTCTTATGAACCAAATCGTTGGTCCTGATGAAAGGGATATCTAAATGTATGGTAAAGATACGAAATATCGAACCTTAGTTCCGGTCCCCACAGGAACATAAAATACTTTATTACGAAGTCTGTCACATAAATAACAGCATTCATTTGGCTATGCACGATGCTGCATTATAAATCGGGAAGCTTTGTCATATGTATTGTGCCCAAGAAATAAAATATATACAATTGATACTTCGCATAAGCTGTTTAACAGGGTTGAGGGTACAGAACTCCCAATGGGTTACTGCACTTCAAAAGGAATATGAGAAACCATGAGAGGTAGAGGAGGGGTGAAAGGGAAGAAATAAAAGATAAGGGTCATACCGAGAGTCACAATTCTGAGGGCTCCTTCATCCTTTCCTATGCAGATCACGCCTTTCTCGTGCTAAGGGTCATCGAAGGATGACTTTGTCTTACGAATCCTACTTGGTTCGGCGAAGGGAGCCTTCTCTCTTCGAAGGTGGTGTGATAGTAGCCTCCATAGGGGAAGGTTCGTTTTTCAAGATGGCTGACTATCCACTAAATGTTTTTAATTACTAATTTAGACATAATTTGCAAAAAAATCCATACTATTTCATTTCTCAGCTAATTATGAGAATAGCGGAAAATATGTGGGATTCTTTATATTATCCTGAAGGAAGGGACTACCTCTTTATATGGACCAAATTGTGTTCAATAATGAGTCCTTCCATTACATTGTAGAAGATCCCTACAATGTCATTCCTCGGCGATAATTAATCCACTTGGAGCAAATACACAGTTGGATTTCATAATGAGGTCAAATAATAATTTCATATTGCTTAAGGAATCTGGAAGAAGTTCTGTGGATATCAGGAGTGGATTAGCTCCGGCTAAGAAGGAATTCTGAGGAACGATGAGGCGATTACTCTGCTCAAGGAAGATATTGCACCAAACAAGCAAGTTACATGTGAAAATATTATTATTGAGAATGGCACTCTATAGATGGGCATGGACATGGACCATTGGAAAAACAGAACAAAGAAGAATAGAGGTCTTCCAAACGTGGTGCTGGAGGAGAACGGTGAAGTTATCAAGTGGACAGACAGCTTGAGGAACGTACTGTAAATTGAAAGTCAACTGCCATAATTGATAACATGGATCAAATCAATACTTAGCGAGAACGATAAAACTGTAGTTTCCTTGCTTTACCTTGTTACTTCGCTTTCGGTATTGAGTAAAAGGATAGCTCATAAAACATACATGTACTCGTAAACATTTTTTTGCATATTAGACTGTGATCTCTCGCTGCAACAGAAAATACTCTGAATATGTCTAGTGAAGTGTGGAACTATTACACCATATCTGCCATCTATACTCTAGTTTTGCCATTTGCAGGTTTTGTAAGGCATCAATATGACGCGGTGGGAAATCTCATACCATGTGTGCAGTTAAGAAACACTTGAATAAACATAGCTTGATAATATTTGCAGAGGAAAAGTGGAAAGGCACCTATTTGGGAGAAGAGCTTATACCTTCTCAAAAATATATATTTTGGAGACTGGTAAAGAATGGCATATAAGTTTTCAGTCCTTTTAAAATTGGCAAGGAAGTACCCTTCAGCACCACCTGCAGCCAGTGATCTCAGAGGGGCTGTTTAGCACAGGTGGCTTAATTTGTGATAAAAAGAACATCTTAAAAATGTTTGTTTCTTTAAAGAAAAACATAAGACGACAAAAATATTGTTTATATTTGCAGTCACAGCTTTTAGTTGAATTATCTCTGTAAAATTAAGAATTGGATCCAAAGAAAGGGAAAAGTAACCTTATCGGGTGTCTTTAACATGGGATTATTTGGAAAGTTAAGATTCAGATTTGAAATACATAAGATTCATGGGTAAATTTAGTATTTGGATAACAACAAAAACAAAACTTTGCGTTCCACCCGAAATATACTTTATGCCTCAACTAGTTTCACTACACTGTAGCATCTTCAGGAGTAGCCGACGTTTCGATGGTCTTCAACTCCCCTGAAGACGATGGCAGAGTACGCCATCGAAACGTTGGCTACTAACGACCTGACCCGGGAGAAAACCCGAGAGGACTTCACTCAACAAATACGCCGGGAAAGTACCAAATCATTCAAATTATTCAAAACAGAGTTTTACGGAGGATGTGATCTTCCTATGGTGACTTATCTCCAGGGTCATTTTTATGGATAAAATCAGATATTTATACATTTTATTGGGCCTCTTACTATTGCGATAAATAACTTCGCTTGCTACAAAATGGTGTTTTAAACTCTTATTATTTTTTTCACTTTGATCGTCTTATTACTAAGATCCCATATCAGAGCACGCTGGATTACGCACCGCGTTTTGGTCAAAAAAAGGGAGGACAAGCAACATCTGTTTTATTTAAGCAATATATACTACTTATATATTCTTTTTCTAACCCAACGTAAGAATACGGCTGAGAGAATTCCAAACACAGTTCTTCTCTTCAATTTCTGATTCTTCAATAGAGAGATCCGCGACAATGATTTTAATGGCGGGGCTTTTGATAAATCTATGTCCTCGTTTACGGCGAACATAATTGTAATTTTGAGCTCGTACCTAGAGTTGAACTGGCGTCATATTAGACTTGAGGTGTCTGAAAGTCTAAAGACGACATTGGACATTTTTTTCTCTTCATGCATGAATTAGATGTAATTCCCATTGAAAGAAACTAATTACATGCAAAAGTTCCAAACAAAAACATTATGTTGGAACAAAATCACTTAACATTTACTTAATTAAAAATATGAGAGATAAATATAAAATATATACACTAGCTACCCTAACTATTATCTTCAAAATTGTGATCATATTTATTTTGATCTCTAATTCTACTAAGAAAAAATGACATTTTATATCTATCTTTTCGACAGTTATACTTTAAAAACAGGGGGCAAGGATAAAGAGTTATGCGAACAACTTATACATATGTTTACCTCGAACTCGTTGCATCAGTTAGTAGAGACAACGACTAGAGGTAATAATATACTCGATTTATTAGCAACCAACCTATCTGATGATGTATTAAACGTTTCTACTCTTGACGGAATAAGCGACCATAGGATAGTGAATGTTAGATTTAATATGACAACTAGGAAAAAGAAGAAGCCTAAAAGAAAGGTGTCCTGTACAAGCAGGCATGTTTAGAGCGCGAGTTGTGTATATCGTTGAAATCATTCAAGTAAACTTGCATACACAAAAGAGCTGAAAGTTAATGGAACGGATTCCTTGATGTAATACGGCCCGCAATAGAAAAATACATACCAGCTAAACTCCAAAGAGCCTAACCTACGTTGCAAAGAGCCACCGAACCTGGATGGCACAATGCAGAAGTACATAAAGCTTAAAACGTCAAAGGGAATGCCACGCTAAAATGAAGAGTGAACGTCGGGGCAATTCTAATAAGGAAAATAACGAAGTAATAGAGCGATACAAACAATTAAAGGTGCTATCAATGTGCTGCGTGTCGTAAAGCGTTAATTTATTTTAAAAGTAAAATATTAGGAGAATGTTTACACGATAATCCAAGAGTGTTCTGGTCCTACGTCAGGGAAGTACAGGGAAACAAGTCAACAGTACAATCACTGAATATCAACGGAAAGAAATTAACTGGCAGCTTCGAGAAAGCTAACGCATTAAACTCCATTCTCCAAAGCGTTTTCACAAAGCACTCGCAAGAAATAATTATCTAGCTAACAAAACAATTCCAGCAGCCGATATCTCCAGTTGTAATCTCCCGCCGTGGCATTGAACGCCAACTTAAAGATATAGCCCCAAATAAATCGCCAGATTTTTTCCGATCAAATTCCTGCGCGCGTGTACAAAATAATGGCAATAGAGGTAGCCCCTTACTTGAAAATAATATTTAGGAAATCCCTAAACGATCATACAGTTCCTAAGGATTGGAAAACAGCCAACGTCACGCGGGTGTTTAAGAAGGGCGATGAAGAGGACCCCAGTAACTACCGACCTATCTTTTGCGGCAGGCGCCCTTGCGCCGGCTTGCAGGGTAATGCTTAGAAGTATAAGTAGCAGTATCCCCCAGATATTATGGGCGTAACTTTATCTACCATAGTATTACGGGGCTTTTAATATACTTTGGATTCTTCCTGAAATCTGCATAATAAATTTCACCTGTAATTCAACCTATGCTCAACGAGTGGTTTCCAACCTAATTGCCCCATCAAGCTTGTTAAACTGCTACGTTGTTCGTAATAACGTTTCATAATCTAGCTGCTCTACGCTGAACTCCAAACCTAACTCCGACACTAAGCCTCTCTCATGAGGGTCATCACACACTCGAGGCATATTCGAGAAGAGGCCTAAAAGTAACAGCGTTCCCTTACGTCTCATAAAATTTCCCTAGTGTCGTCTTTATGAATCCTTACTTTTTATTCCAAAAAGTTCCCGATCATGTGTTCCCCACGACAGATCTTTAGTTATCACAACACCTAAATATATATATACTCGACGTTAGTTAAATTTGAGTCACTATCACCTTAAAAGTTTTCCGGTGTACTGCACTTCCTCCAAAATTCACGCGCTTTTCCAAAGTTAATTCCAACTCCCATTTCTAATTCTTTAACTCTCTCAGTTTCTACCTCCCATTTTCACGTAGCACTAAATAATGAATACTCCCCTGCGTAGATTTCAACGATGGGACCCCCCATTAAGAGTATCGCCTATTCTTTTTATTTATCCTACGGCTGCCTTTTTCCGTCGTCGCATTTGTTATAAATCTGAAGATTATCCGTCCGCCTCACCTCCACAGCACATCCCGTTACTCGCAGGTCTCCTCTCCTTCGGAGGGAAATCATCCATCGCCGCCCGCGATCCATTCCCCCCTCCACCCCCCCCCGCCCCCCGTAAACCACCCGCCGCACCGCTGCCCCCGCCCCCCTCGAGCT
>WURS02000018.1:2128869-2142605 GCA_011762765.2 Rhinocypha anisoptera
CCACCTAGTCGGGATTCGAACCCGCGACCCTCAGGTTGGCAGACGAGGACGTTACCCCGCCGCCACCGAGGCCGGCGAATAATGTCTTATTTTTATTGTATTGCTGTTGGTATAAATTAAAATATCAAATTTCTAATAGAGTAGGTGGTATTTTAGGTTTCACTCTGTTTTTAATCCACCCTATTGCACATTCAAATCTTATAATTTAATTCTGGATATGTTTTGGCATTTCTCATGTAAATTATGAGATTAAATTCTTTATCATTTCCTAAACATAAATAAGTAGCCATTTCACATCACAAAATCAGCATAAGATGTCTTATTTCACTTTATGAAACAGCTTTGATAGCTTCCAACATTTTTCATTGTACCATTTATCCATATATTTTTTGCATCATCCGTTGAAAGTAGTCAATTCCTAAGTAGTGGAAGTTATTTTCCATCATTTTACTGCATTATGCAGTATTCTATGGATGATGCTAATTGCTTCTATTTCCCATTCAAATAGAAAAGTTGCCAGGAAATCATGTGATCACTGTCAGTTACCCATGAGATAAATGCTGCAACGTTTTCAGGATGTAGTTTTCTTGGTGATGCAAATTGCTCAGATGTTGTATTACATATCTGTGGATGCTTAGGAGGAGGCTAAATGTATCTAAAAGGAAGTGGTTCTGTTTCTAAATAAGGAACCGGAAGACAGCAAGACGCTTTGTCCGCCTTCTGCAAATATAAATATTCCTGAGATCCTGGAAACCATTGCGGATGATATTGAGGACAGTGAGAGTATAGCCTCAAATTACTTTCTCCGCAAAGGCCCAGAACTCACAGAAGTCAGCTCCGATGTGAGTAATTAGCAAGATTTGGAAAGCACTCTTATCCACCAAAAGGATCAAGTAATCCCCTTTTTGATGCATTCATTACTTACCTATCCTCAGAAAATTAACTAACAGGTTTGGACAGGTACGACATTAAATGATAAGTGTGAGACATTGTGACAGTTTGGAATCTCATTTTTTGAAAAGTGTTGTTCAAAGTTGCATCAGGTGTGGACCTGAACAGATAAGTTTGAATTTGTTAATGAATTAGATGCTTGACAATTGCAGTTAAGTGATTAACATAACTACATAATTATAATCAGAAGGAAACACCAAGACCAAGAAAAAATTGTCAGTAAAATTTTTGTTTGTGACTAATCAGGAACACTGTGTAAGAATGAATACTTGAACCCTCACAGAAAGATCTGAAAATGTCATATAGATGCCAGGTCTTTCTGCATGCTTGCAGTCAGAAAATGATTCCTTTCTGGTGACCCTTGTTGTTTCATTAACCAATATGGACTTTGCAACTCTCATGACTGTCAAACATCAAGACAAAAAAAATCACACGAAATATGGATATCTTATTAGGTACAGCAACTATGAAACAGTTATCTACATTTAGAGCAACAGAACATGAAAAAAATTTCTCTCGTTTATATCTAACATGTTTCTACATAAACTCATTATTGTGAATTATTCCCAGGGATAATGATCCACCAGTGACTATGGATAATAAGTTTGTGTGGCAGTGCAGTGACTACATTTTTTCATTTTCTAAATGGAAAGTAAGAATATTAGGTTTTAAAATCTCATCGATTTGACCATACATATTCATTCATAAATAAATTATCACTTCTCAAGAATATTTAAGCAATTAAAAGTCCAAAAGTAAATAAAAACAAATCTAATGTAATTAAAACCAATTTTATCATAATTACACTATTAAATTCATACAAATATTACACTCATTATAAAATATTATAATGAAATGCAAAATCTAAAATATGAGAAATAAAGGTATTGGTTTCAGGCATAACTTTGTGGAATTGCTTAATTGTAACAAATGAAAACAATAAACTTTGTGATTCCACATAAAATTTATTAACACGACCTGGGTTTTGTCCTAAGGTGACATCATCAGGTGGTGATGTCACCTTGTGGCGACACCCAGGTCGTGTTTTGATAAATTTTATGTGGAATCACAAAGTGTATTGTTCCCATTTGTTACAATGGGACATAAAATTGTGAACATAATTGAGGGATATATGTAAATTAAATGTCATGACTTGTCACTGCTATTTACATGAAATTATCATATTAAACTTGATCATATTAAATAGGATACCACAGAAAATATTAAGGGAACTTATAGGTCATGTTGAAAAAATTATAAAAATATTTTTCACAACATCAGTACTATACATCAACATGCTGCAGTGATTAGTCTTCACAGTCGTATCAATAATTGTCCTAGAAATGGTGAAACATTATGCTCTACCATTCATCAAGACACTTAGCAAATACACAGCTATTTCAAATGTATACCTACATGCATTTATTAAATAGCCTGAATTTGATAACTTGCACAGTATTAGTGCTATGAGAGATTTAGCCTATCTGTTTTGGAATATTTTTGTATACATTTGGAAACAATTAATTATATGTTAGCTTTTAAACCACAGATTATTTTACAGTTTCAAATTCTTCCTTTGTTTACTTTCAGCTAGGTTTTAAAAACTCATATTTCAAGGTCTTGAGTGCTTTTCAGAAAAGATCTTCAGAAAAGTTCTTTTTTAACAGTAATGCAAAACTGGCTGAGCTTAATAGCTGAACTAATTAAGATTCACCTGGCATTTTTCAATACTAATTATTTTCATGCTTATCTTCAGAACTAATCATCACTTGCCTAAAATTGGTCTTATTCAAATGATATGCAAGACTAATAGCCATGTGTGGAGTTATGAGGGGAGGGGCATTGTCTACCAACTCTCTGAATAAAATAATAGGATGTGGACTTAAAACCCTAATGAAAAAAATAATAAGACATCCTCTTTCTAAGTTAAACAATGCAAAATGAGCATTCAACTTGTTTATTTTAAGAAATTTTATAGGAATGAATATAGTGTACAAAGGAAGACGCTGTACTCTGCTATCCATGTGTAAAATACTTCCTTGTATTAGCAAAAAAACTCACAGAAAAGGGCTTGAGTAACTAGAAAAAGCATTCATACCAAAATTGGAAAAGTATGTGACTCTGGTGAAAGTCACAAATTTTCTATTGAAACGTGGGTTACCTATAAAAAGCCAACTGAAACAGTAGCAACATAATTTTCTTCCTCTCACAAAACTTGTTTCTGAAAACCATGAGTAATTAACAAAAAAATTGCAACTTTTGCAGTACTTGGCCAAGCAAGACCATTCTAGGCCACAATGAATCTGAACCTTCCAAAATCAAAGAGGGAATTATTTAGAGTTGCGTGAATTATTTGGAAAATACCATTATGATAGTTTAAAGAGATGTATGATTTTAATTATGAAATCCATGTTGTAATAAATGAGATTTTCAAAATTGTTTCAGTAGACACTTTGATCAAAACAGTATCTGACATAATTGACTGAATATTTTTCTATGGTGGTCATAGAAGGAAAATAACACACAGTTCAAGAATTGTGTATTTGTATAAGTTATTTATTTAATTCAGAAATTGAGGGCTGTGGTCCACCCACCCAACATGAAAGGTCTGTTCCCCCTCCCTAAAAGCCAAGTTCTAACTCCATACATGTTAATAGCTACAGTTAAAATTGTGACACGACAAGATGGCTGTTTTGCTTACTTCTTGTACACTCCTTGAATCACATTTCTCATTGGAACCATATCACATTTATTCACGAATCTCATAAGTCTTTCTCTCTCCCCTCTACACCATTCATTTCTCTGTTCATCAAGACAAGGAAATGTTTTTAGTAACACTATTTTCTAGTTTCAGAGTTCCACAATAATTTACAATGTTTGGTGATGTATTATTATATTTTTATACTCATTTATGCATGTCTATATTGCCTTCTAAGTTTTTCAAATATTTACACTTGTACTGACAAATTCAAATTTTCAATAAGAAGTTCCATTATAGTTGGCCACCATTAAAATTTGTTTTTTTGACAGCAATATTTTTGCTTGAGTAAATTTTTTTTCATATGAGTAAGGCATTTCAAAATCAAATGTGCTCCTGTATATCTCATATCTTTTCACATTTCAAGACTGATAATGCTAGCAAGTGAAAATGTTTCTGGGTCCACAGATTAACTTACAGCTCAGACTTACTGGCAGCTCATTTGATTACATCTTGTGCACTGACAGGTCATTTGATCCTGTCTTCTACCCTTGGATACTGAGTAATTTACTGTACCAATTTCTTCTAAAGGCTTGACTGAGAAATTTCTTCATGAAAATCCATTTCTTTCTCAGCAATACATTGGTTACTTGTGAATAAAAATAATCTTTTACTCAAGCCATGGTTCTTCACAACTTTCCTTCTGTCTCCTATGGCCTAGCCAAATATCACACCCCCATAGAATACGTACAATAGGTAAACCTGATTTTCGTTATTGGGTTTTAATAGTACTCGCTCACAATCATTTGATAGAGAACAAGAGATGAAGTCCATACTTTCATTTTAAGAGAGCCAGTAACTTCCTCCTTGTGATCTTGGAGTCTTGACTTATAGAAATAAAAGCAGTGTTCAGATATAGGTTCCCAGATAGCATTGCCAGATTTCAAACACTCTCCTAACTGACAGGCAGTCAATCTCTTCTTAGTCAAGCAATGGAGAATAATAATAACAATCTTTATTCATCTTATAGAAATTCATAGAATACACTATGATAGATGTAGTCCAAGGATTTAGCACAAGCAGAAAACTAAAAACAAGAGAGAATACCAGACAAATTAATAATAATAAACCACATTGATATAGCATAATATGTATACTTTAAAATCTGACACTGGTAATTTCAAGGTCAAAATACTCCTCTAGGGTGTAGAGGGTTTTGGCGATGAACTATTCATACAGGATCCTTAGTAGAACATTTAAATTCTCTCAGCTCTCAAAAGTTTTTCTGTAACATGTTACTGCCATTTAAGTTGTTCTGGCAGTTAGTATGATTGCCTGCCAACCCAAATGTCAAGGGCTCAAGTACATCATGGAAAATGGGTGCTGTGTTCATTCAATTAGGTTTTTTCTTTGATATGAAAAGGTATTAAATGGCCATAACTGTTAATGCACCCTATTGAAAAAGATACAACTCCTGCTACCATTGCTATTCAAGATTAAAAAGCAGTAACATGTAATTCCACACCAGTCATTCTCATTAAATATTTCATATTTTCTTAAATGACTCAAACTTTAACAAAGATGAAAATAGATAAGAATATATTTATGTGAAGTTTTATCATTTTATTTAAAATTCTATCATCACAAAGAAATGTCATGCAGCACATCCAGGAAAATTATTGGTATTCCTTTTTTTTATAGTTACTTTAAAAATAGCATATCACTGTTGATGTAGCCTGTATTGCAATCAGCTGTCCATTTTTACTAGGAAGAAGATAATTAATTGATGCTTTAATATTCGAGGGTCACTATGTATATTTATGAACAAATTACAACACTTCATACTTACATATTTAACCATCCATCCATCTAATTTTCATTTGGAAAAACCAAGTGTTTTCATCTTCATTATGAATCGCTTCCACAAAGGAATGCCTGAAAACACCCAATTTACATAAATTTTATTTTCATGGTCTTGTGCAGCCAAGAAATAATAAAATTATGTAATAATATCAATAATCATAAGAGGTCACTAGTGAACTTTGGCAATCCTTGAGTATTCTGTATGCTTCTCTACTGCAGTCTTCATAATTTGTAAGCTACTATCATTCTTGATAGACTTTAGAAAATAAAAAATTATTTCAGTGAAACATTTTCATTTATCTTAAGAGACATTGATTTTTTTAGCTAGTTATATTACTTAAATTATAGTTCTTAAAATGTTCTCACATAAGATTGTAAACTGTAATATTTTCTAAACCAATTCAAAGCCATTTTCATCAAAATCAGACATCTTTCGTACATTCAGGCCTGTCACCATCATTTTTGAATAAGGACAACCTTATGCTGGTTGAACATTCTTTATCCTGCAATTGTCCTCTTGAACATTTCATGAGCGAGGTAACATGAGTAGTTTGTGCATGTGAACCACAGGATCAACGTTATAGGTGGTGATGACTTGAAGCATGGCATCTGCATGGAGATAAATATTATTGTGTGGCATATTTCCTTATCCCTTACTGCTGATATTTGTAAATAATGAAAGCTTTCCATGGTGGAACAGAGGACACCAATTTTGGAGTCCTTTTTTTAATATACCTATGAAATACCTTGTAACTTTTTGTTGTGTTGCACAGACTTTACCAGTGGCACTTCCCACCTATGCAATTCATTGTTGAAAAGAGACAAAATGTTAATTTCAAAGAATGCCTAATATTATTAGTGCTGTTAAACAGTCCCACCGCTCTCTTGCCAGCCCCCTGAAAGAGTAACCGATAGTGTGTGTGTAGCACCACTTTTTCTGTGTGATTCCTTAGTTGTTCTCAAGTTTCTGACCAGTGCATGTTTTCCAGGCTTGAAAGAGAAGAGCATATTAAATGTGCTTTCCATTTTTTCATTCAAATCAGTGATGGGTTATGAAAAAATTGCTGAAAAAGTTTTAGGCCATTCATTGCTGTTCATGGATACAAAAAAAATAACCTCTTATCATATTTAAAGTGCTTAAAAATTAACTGGAAGAATTCCTTCAAGTGTGTTGTCATTTCTTTAATTTTAAGTTCACTTAGGTAATACTTAATGTAATACATTGAGGGGAAACCTTCAGTCCCTTAGATCTTGGTTGTGTAGTTGAGAAACCCATCGATTCAGGAGTGTTTGTTGTTTTAAATGAGTGAATTCTGAGAATAATTTAGTTGTAATACTTCTCTATACTAGTGTACCCCACAAGGGAATAAATCTAATCGATGGAAAATATAGATGCATTTCGATGTTTTTCCAAGTTCAATGCATTGACATGATTGGAGTTTATACCCAACAGCATTCATGCTTTTTACAATCCAATTTAGTGTTTGTATTTTATACATTTTTGAGTTGAGATAATGCTTTTGAAACTTTAACTCAAATGGAATCATACATATATGCATAAGTACCTAGCTACTCTGGTAAGCATAGGTACCTAGATTATACAATCAAATTGAGGTGAAGGATTTTGCTTCCAATTGTAAAATCGGAACACCATTTTCTTCAGAAGTCTCAGAGGAAATAAACCATGCATATGGTATTTCATACTGCTGGGCCAGAGAATAGACTAAAGTTTCATTTAGTAGATGTTTATTTATTTCCAAATAATTAATTACTAGTAAGTATTTACCCATCACTGATCAAAATATTTTGTTTTTCTATCATATTTTCTCATAAACTTAGTTGAATATAGTAAAATCTCTATATGGTGATATTGTGTGTTCAGAAATCCTCTTAAGAATTACATTAATGAATAGAGAGAAAGCCAAAGTCAGCTAAATACTTTTTTTAACTTGTTATAAAATTATTGCATTTTTTCAGAAACAAAATCCAAATGATATATTACAGAAGCCTGTTGAAGAAACCTTAGATAACTTGGATAACATAAGAAATAATTCTAACTTTTTTATGACTACAGGATATTGAGACCATAGTGATAGGCAAAAACTTTTCGACACAGTATTACATAATGTTAGGATCATTTTCAAATGATGTCAGGGAAGAGGAAGTGTCCAACATTTAGTGACATCATATATGTACATAGGTATACTGCTAACTGTATCCAGTGAAACCTGATAGGATTGTTTCATAATGCAAAGTGTTTATACCCTGGGAATTCATTCATAAATACCTCATGATTTTTTAATTTAATTAAACCTATATAAGTCATGTTTGCATTAAAATTTATATGATAAAAAGTTGCACTTTTCTTTTCATTTCATTGTGTCCATTAGTTATCACATAAAATACAGATGTTTCATAATATGTATTCCTACATAATGAGGTTTCCTCATTCTATATTCAAAAATGTATAAATTTATGATTGATTAATCAAAAATCATATTTTGTTCTAGGGTGGTTCGATTTTTTTAAAATCCCAGGATATCGGATGTCATCTGATCACTATACAGAGTTTTTACTGTGTTCAAATGCACACATATGCCTCTTTTCACCCATGAATGTATATGTTTCCACTGGAAATTGAAACTAAACACATATGTGTGACAGCTTAAACCCATTTGTGATGAGGTGAATTAACCCATCTTGTGTAACCCATCTCGTTTCTGTCACAGGATGGAAAGGTAAACCACGTCAGCTTTCCTGGAATCACCCAGAACGGTTCGGCAAAGCAGTTTTCCCATGGTGAGACTTTTTAAACCTCTCTTTCAAAAAAATCAAGCATATTTTCTCAAAATATTTTTCTGCCTTGTATCCCCCACCAGGTATATTTTAAACCTATCAAGCTTGTTCCCAGTTTTTTTAATGATTTTATCAATTTCATGGTCCTCCATTATCCATTATATAGTCATGATCATTGAAAATGATTTCAGTCGATCCCTTCTTACTCATACATATTCATACCTGGACAAGCTTATTTCTCTTTGATTTTTTTCTCCGCGCACAGTTAACATGTGTGTGTGTGTGTGTTTGTATGGAACGAAAAACTTTTTGCTCGGGACAAGCAACTAACAGAAATCAGTTGACTCATTCATTGTGAAGACCCATGTTTCATTTTTGGACCTTTGAAAAAAGGATCTTAAAAAATTCTAAAAAATCAATTGAATCAAATTTTCCAAATTGTATTACATTTGAAGGAATATTTATGAATTCCAGATTATATAAATGAAATGCTTCAGGAATCTGATAACCTGGAATCTGTGAGGGGTTCTGGGAAGGATGAATCAGATGGGCCAATCACATTCACGGCCAAGTCCTCAGGTATGGATCATCTGTTCAGTTTTGTATTACGTGTTGGTTGCAGTATTCTCTCATCTGTGGGAGCATTTGGAATTTTTTTTCCACTGCTCCCTCCTATGTACATGTGTTTCATTTCCTCCTGCCGCTTTTTGTTTCAATAGTTCTCTTATTTTTTTTGTACCACTTTTGCCCCTTTGTTCTTTTGTACATTAGCAAAAAATCCATATCATAATTTATCACAGTGCTGGGTTGATGTTTGTTCAAGAAACTGGAGGTTTTTTTAGATGTAATTTTTTTAACAGATTGGTTGACGGTCCGGTGTTCTTTGAAAGGATGTCACATCCCTCTTGATAGAAAGTTTTGATTATAAATATTCAGATCTCTGGAGTGTTTGGACATTTTGATTTTTAGATAGTTTGAGTCCATTCAAGTGTAACTTCAGTCTGACCTTGTGGGTTCTAGGGCTTGGATGATAGAAGGGTCACTTTCTTACTTCTTCAAATGCTTTCTCTAAACAATAGTTAAGTTTTTCCTTTCGAATGTTGAGGACTCATTATTGCCATGTTCAACATGTAACCTTGTCAGTTAACTTCACTCGTTCCTGTGATCCATGTTATTGTTATGGATGACATTTTCTCTAAACCATCATTTGCAGTAAATATAATCAATTCCCTTGCATAAAATGTTATATAAGTACTGATACCACATATGAGTTCAGTGAAGGAAAATAATTTGTATGTTTTCACAGTTTCCTTGATACTGAATTATTTCAACAATAATGCTCTCATCACTGAAGTCTCAAAAGTAGTGATATTTGAATATTAAAGTCGGTTTGAAATCATTAATTAATTGCAATAAATTACAAAATATTTCCTTTATGAATGTAGAGGCAATATTAGAATAAAAATATGTATTAAACATGACTCATTGTTGAGTGTAAGATAGATGGTAGAATTACTTTTGACACTGTCAATGGAATAGGAGTGAGAAAAACATTTCTTGCAAAATAGTCCCAAGTTTAATGGTTGTTCCTCATCTTCAATAGAGGTCCCTCCCTTCCCTCACACACCCACCCGCCCACCCCCTATTCTCTTCCTCTGTTCATGACACATATGGTGGGACTGCATCCATTGCTCAGAACCTCTTCAAACTCGGTCACAGTTTGGTTGAAGACCATATGTATGTGGCATTATTGCCTAATGCAGCAATCAGTCTGTTAAAAAAATGCAAGAAAGGTGGGCTTCCTTCCATCATTTAGATGTTACATACCTAATAGTCTTCACTTCCCAAGCCATGAAGTGAAGTGAATATGTGTGCTCTCTTGCTGTCATGTGCTGTAGCATGAATATGGTGAAGCTTTTGAAGTTCTTTTTTTTCTTGGATAATAAGTATATAAGTGTGTGTGTGTATATATATATGTATATATATATAAATAAGTAAAATATATGATATATATATATAAACACACACACATAGATATATATGTGTGTGTGTATGTGTGATTTATTTGTATAATGAGGGACTTGGCCAATTACAACTCCAATTCATTCCATTGCCAACATTTCGATTTATTTTTAAATCATCATCAGGGCTATAGATGGATGGGGGCGGAAACATAAAACAAACACAAAAAAAACACATAAACCATTAAGCACACCAGTAGATGAATAAACTACAATGGTATACACAAAAACAATCTACAAATATAAAATGACATATCAAAAACATATAAATTACGTACCAACTTAGTTTTATCCATAATCAATGTGACTAAGGTTTCATTCTATGCATCGTGTACCAAATCTGTTTGCACTGTGGGTTTCAGAACAAAAAAATGATGATGATTTAAAATTCTGATGATTATTTAAAAATAAATTGAAACGTTGGCAATGGAATGAATTGGAGTTGTGATTGGCCAAATCCCTCAATGTACAAATAAATCACATATCTTTCTGTGGTTGTCTATATATATATTATATATACACACACAAATAATTTATACGGATAATATTAGAATGATGGTAAGATTTTTTTTACTTTGGCATGAATGTCTGACACTACAAATTCTGTAGAGATATTCTTGAGACCGTTTCCACAGAGTTAATCTTCGCATTCTGCAACATGGGGGTCAGTAATTAATTAGTGTGGATATCAGCCACTTTTGAGTTGTGTTAACAAGCTAATCCTTTTTAGAGAAAAGTTCCACTTAGCTTCAAATCATAGAATTTCATGTGATTCTATTGCTTCACTTTAGAGTCATTGTTCAATTTTAACCTACTGGAAGAGGTGATTCATAATTCCTTATCATCTGCGACAATACATGTCTTAATACTTAATACAAGGCTTAATGCAAGGTTTAATGTGGATAACTTCCCCCTAGATGTGACCATCTTATAATTGGGCAAAGTAGCTGGAAAAAGAACAGCACAAATTTCATGAAAACATGTGAAGTTCATGAAATAAAAAAAACTCTGAAGTAAATTCACGATGCTACACAATATGGGACTGCACATCTATCCACTCCCCAAATCACACCCTGCATTTACCCAAATGACTCTGCTCGTAATCTGAAAATTTCTTGGGAGGAGCAGAAATAATATCCAAAAATATATATAAAGGGAGTATCTCATTTCATCTTTCTCTCACAGGAACGTTACTATGCATTGCTTTGATATTATATTTTGGATTCCTTGAAAATATATCCTTATTATCCTCATTTTTAAAATGCCTGCTGTTATCTGAAGATATCCATTGTTGAAACCTGATCCATCAAGGGAAATTAAATTCATCCTCATTCAAAGATTACTAACAAAGTCATAATGTCAGAAGCATCTTTTCCTGATGATGAATCAAATATAGTTCACAGACAAGAGAAAATTTCTACATATCAAGTGGGTTGTAATATACCATAGTACCTATATATACTTTGACATGAAATGATGTCAGTGTTATAGTAATGAATTTGGCAGGAGGGAGGACTTGACTGACTTTGAGCGATTAGCTTGATCTGCTAGCAGTGCCTTCTGCATGAGAAGAAAATTAATTGTTTATCAAGGAGTCATAATTATACTCTTGCCTGCTCAGTGTTCCATTATTTATCAAATGATGAAGTGTGACTCTGTGGAAGTTGTTCTCCTTATCTACACACGGTTTGGTAAAATTTTAATGATAAATACCTGGTGTGACCAAAGCCGTTGCTTTGATCTCAGGGGTATAATTTTTTGGGAGGACTTTAATTCAGTATCTGTGTTTGTACAAACTGCAATCTTGGTGATAATATCTTAATGTGGAATTGTGGACATGTTTTTGCAATGCAACTTTTATTTTTATTTTTTTTTTGTGTAGACACTACACCATAAACCAACTGTTTACACTGTCAAATGATATTTGGAAGATACTTCATACTGAAATATTAACAAGCTCTGTAGGAATGAATAAAAAATTGGTAATTAACCAGTTAGAGATTCCTATTTGCCTGAGAATTTTGAGTATGTGTCTGTTGCTTGCTGGTGAACAATCTTTGGGATCTTTATCTTTGAACACACTTGTGTAAGTAGAATGGTGCATTTTCACAAACTGGATTTTGATATCCTTTGCCACCTTCCTGAATAGTAGGTTATCTCCTCAACACACAAAATTTTTCCTTGGTAAAAGTAGAAAACTATTTTGAAAATTCTTATACCAGGGATTTTCAGTAGTTTAATTGTTTGTTACACCCAAAAGTAATCATGTATGAAAAACCTATTCAGTGTTTTAACGTAGAAAGGTTTAGATGCACTCCAGAATAAATAAAAATAGTCCATTATTCTTTTTACTTGAAATAAATTTTAGGTATAGAAGTTAAAATTAGTCACTTCAATTCCCCATTTAGTTCTGACTCATTAAATCATTAACAGGTTTCTTTGAGTTGCAGTAGGAGTCCGCTATAACGAGAGCTGATAAATGACGAAAAATCTCTCATTATAATGCACACTTGTTATAACCGACGCTCATTTAAATTCACCTCTTCTGGCATTTATAACGGCACTAAAAGTAGGCGAAAATGAGCCATGAAGTAGTTGTATCAATCCAAACGCAAATGCATTGAAAATAGATCGTTTCATCAAAAAGATTTTAAAATATTGTCACCAACAGTCATGCACTCATAACTAATGTACGTCACACATCGGTATTATCTTTGGCTACGTTTCGTGAACAATCATAGATAAGGTATGACCTGCGGTTATCAATTACAATTCCATAAAAAAGAGGAGGGTCGAGAGATTGGTCACCCTGCTAAGGTCAACACTGAGAAATGGGCTTTTCCGGAATTGTCAACAAGTCTAGCTCACAGCTCCTTATGTTCTTTTATTCCGATCGGCTATAAGGATGAAATAGAACCAGGAAATGAGAACAAACTGGCGCACAGATTCCAAGATAAGTTGTTCAGTCATTCCCCAGGAAAGTCTGTGGCATAAAATCACAAAGTCTCATCTCGTAAAATCACTACAAAGTCTCTCGAAAATCATTCCTTACAATGTAGATTCGGGAGGCCTGACAAGATAATGAGTGTTTGTATCCTGCAATTTATGCAACCCGAACACCAACTACGGCAAAATCTACTTGCTATAGCGATAGTGCCGGTATGAACACTCGTAATAAACTGCAGAAATCCCTGTTTTAACACGTGGAACAACCAAAGGAATACGATCATTGGATATAGCGATACTTTCGTTATAAGCCATACTCGCTATAGCGTACTTCTACTGTATATATTTTAATATGCTAAACTTTCCTTCAGTGATTTCCAGAATTTCTCTAATCTTGGTTAACGTTTTATGTCTGTCCTATATTAAAATTTTGTTTCTGAATACAACTTACACTTTCCTGC
>WURS02000018.1:2150592-2170360 GCA_011762765.2 Rhinocypha anisoptera
TATTTTTGTTTATAGGGTGCTTCGACGGCTATGGTCATTTCGCACCTCTTCAATAGATAGAAAAACCCATCTGGACAAACACAACATCCATGCCCTGGGCGGGATTAAAACCTGCGACCTTTGGGTTAGCCAGTGAGCAAGCTACCCACCAGGCTAACCTGGTCGACATTTTCCTTCTAAATACATGAAACTTGACACATTCACTTCTATGCCTAAAAAATAAAAGACTATCCCTCTTTTATTTTTCCATTTTGTTAAATCTAGAAAAAGAATTACAAAAAGGGAACGGATAAACTTTTTAAAATTAAAATCTATACTACATACTTACTGTTTCATTTGTGTAACACTTATTGAGGCAGCTGAATATGACAAAAATGGTTTAGTTAAAATATTATTCTTTCAAGCAATTTACCATGAAAAGAGATACCTTATTAACACCTAGGAAACTGCCCTCTGCATTACCAGTTCAAAACAGTTGGCAAAGGTTTTGAAGCTAATAATTTTTTTAAAACAGGAATAACAAGGTTTCAATAAAAATTTCACAATGTACAATGATTCCTTCAGGCATTTGACACTTTAATTGTACAATATATGGAATGACATCAGGCAACTGCTTACAGTTTGGATGATGTAATAGTAGTCACCCAACTACTAAATTAACCTTATTAGGCCTTATGTATTCAGAAAGTAGTGAGTTACATGAAGCAATGATACTGACATGTAGTAACCAGACTAGTGGAGCTACTAACATATGACAAATTCAGAACAGTTATCACACATAATTATACTACATACTCAAGCGGAGGAGAATATTTACATTACATAAATCAATCACAGAATAATTGTTAACTTTTAAGGAATATTCATAATATCTCTGAGTATAAAGTATTATATCCCACAGGTGAACACACCGGGATTCTTTTAATCCTACCACTTATATCTCACGTAATGTTTCAGTATACATATTCTTAAAAACTTTTTAATTAAAATTTTAAAAATATCAGAACAGATTTCAATCAAAACAACATCCAAGAATAGCAGCCATTTACACAAATATACAAATTCTTAAGTGATAAATAAGTAAAAAGTAACTCATACAATGCTAATGTAGGCAATAATGATTTTTCTCATGAGTACAAGGAAAATTATTATATGTTATCATAAGATGTCAATAATACTTTCTCTTCATGATTAGCATCTGGCTAAAATCCTCACTATCCAACACAAATAATCTAATATAGTCCACAATTATTACATTCTGTAAAAAGTTCATTCACAAACATTTTCCAGTTAGAGTTTTCGAAAGCACAATGCAGCTGATCACAGATTCTGCAAGATAGTTTACACTCTCCCAATGTTTTTCACCATATGCAGCATTTCCATTGTATAAGATGGATCATAACAGAAGATTTTTAGCAGTCTTCATGCATTTCTGTGCATTAAAACAATTTCATAAGGGTATGAGATTCTCAAAATGTTTTCAAAATATCATCATCCACCCAAAATTGTTAAAAAATGCAAGAGGACTAAGTGACTCCACATAATTAGACAAGAAACCACTGATGGCAATGAAGACAATTTAGAACATTTTAATCTAGCTCCCTTTTCAATAATACCTTAAATATTTCGGGTTCAATAGTTTCTAAATGGCATCACGGACAAGTACCTAAATGAAAACATATGAGATAAAATTGTGAAAGATGAGTTGTTACATATTTTGAAATGGGACATGCAAGAAATGTGATATTTTTTGTTTCAAAATTCATTTTCCTCTACAAAAATGATGTACAACTTGAAACCACATCTTATATTCCATTAGAAATAAAAGAAAATGCATAACAGCTGACACCCAAGATTATAAATGGTTGTGAGGAAAAGTCCTATCAGTCCATTATCCAAAGCCTAAGTACTAATCAACCAATCTCTATGTAGAGAGATGAGTGATTTGCTAAAGATGATAAGGGAGTGACACAGGAATAAAAAGAGATGAGAATGATAGGGAAGGTCATAACTTCCAATGATCAGACAAAACTAACTTTGACAGCAATTATGAATGACAAATGGGCCAGGGAGGTTGAACCCTTGGGAAAAGGGCGTAAAAAAAATAATCATTACCTTCTCAAACACAAACGTAATCCTTTACCTGGGGATGTAATTTTTAAATTGCATACTCTTGGTAGGTTGAATTGCTGGACAAAAAGAGTAAATCATAGTATACTTAATTTTTATGCAACCACAAACAATTTATGGGAGGTTCTTTCATCGCCTTTAAGCATTTCTTGGTTTCCATTGGACTCATTTCACAGGCTTTCTCTAAATGACCTTATGAAGTGCTCAACAGCCAAATTGAGTTAGGTGAGATCAGGAGAATCACTTAAATAAAATATGAGTTCAAATCATGAAAACATTTCCATTTCTGTACAACAAATCCAGTCATATTTTAAATATGACTCGTTATATTGTCACTTTTCTACTGTGCTCTGATAGGAATCCTCATAATTGATTAATAACTATACAGCTGTCACATTGCCAAGAGGTTTAATGGAGGTGAGGAAAAAGAATTGTTCAGGGATGCTAAGTCAGTTAAAGTCAATTCTTGTCAAGTGGACAATGTAATAACACACTCAAAATCTTCTTTGTGGTTTGAAAATTTCAGTCTAAGTTTTTATCCAATTACAACAAGTATTTAAGCAAAACGTCAATTTCTATAATTTTAGATTTACATTTCTTCAGTAATATTTTGACGCCAAAATGTCATGGTTGCCGACTGGAATTTAATTAGAGTAACAAAATATTTTTTCAATGATATATGGTACCTTTTCTATCATGGTAACCTATTGGGTAGAATGCTTGTCTACTGGATGGGGGGCTGAATTCAAGAGTAAGTGATGCCTCTGGACACCTCCATGCAGAACCCATGCCTGATTTTTTCTGAGTACCAGTCTTCCTGGCAAAGTAAAGATGGAACAGGGAAAGGAACTGGCCCCCCTACTGTGATAACTGTGCCAAAATGACTCTGAAATTTGTGCTCCAAAATTTTGCTGGAAAAAACTGTTTACTTAAACTGGCTATTATTCAATAAATGTGTCTTACACAACAACTATGAGGTTTGTGATAATCTCATAAATCGGACTCCATGTGAATCACCTGTGTGTGATGATCTTGGGGGTCTCTTTTTTACATTATAATTGATGTAAAAATACTACTGGTACCAATAGAATTCTTGTGCCAATTACACTAAAAAAATAGAGCCTAGCACACAGCTGATTCGCTAGGAGATTATCGCAAACCTCATTGTTATTGCTACACAAGTTTTAGAGACAGCATTTTGGCACGAGTGAAGCACAAATGTCCTTTGACAAGCTCTATATCCTCACCTAAAAAAACCAACCATGGGGTTGATTACTGTGGATGTGGTACCACAATAATATCATCAATATAATGAATTCATAGTATCGTGAACTAAGAACCATGAAAAAACTTCCCATTTCACTTAAGCAAGTGGAGAGACAGCCAGAAAAAATTCTAGTAACCTTGGACAGAAACAATAGATTTGTGAGTCACAAAAATTACTTCATGTCACATTCATTCACAAAATGTATAATTCATTTGTGATCATGATATTAAACTATGTTAATATCATGGAAATCAAGTTATAAATCGTAATTTCAACTTAACTGATTGACATCCTAGATTGCCTAGACTAGAGCGAGCTGATATTGTGGTAAAAAGTCACTTTAGACACTACCCTACATTTCATTTAATATTTATACTTTAATCCCACAATGGAAATAAAGAAGGGGATAATTTTTTATCCAGATCCTCTTGTTCCAGTGATTCTAAAGCAGCAATAATCCAAAATGGTCAGCTATCTGTGACCATTTCACTGTGAATAACTGATCAAAGAAAACCAAGATGAGACAATTCAATATCCCTAGCATAAATGGAGGCTATATATGGAGACTATATATCATGGAGATGAATGTGAGCTGTTTGCTGAGTACATACACAATTTAAATAAGTAACAAATCTCAAAACATAAAAGATCACATTCACATGGAAATTGTGGTACACTGGTTGAATACATAGTAACTATTCAAGTCAAATTTCAATGCATTAGCAGATCATAAAAGACTCAAGAGTGGTGTATGTTCAGGGCACAAGGAATGGGGCAGGTGGCAAGTGAAGGATTAAGTCTTTGTGAAAATTTGAATTAACCTAAGGGACCAACATTCAGGCAGAATGCTGAGGAACTGCTAACAGTTGGTGACAGCATATCTCTTTCTTTAGGGGTAATAAATATTTGGATTATATCCTAGTTAAAAACACTCTGGGTGTGCCACATCAAGTATTTACTTGGAATCACTTAGCATATCAAGTAACTGAGTCTGTGTTCCTTGTTGGCGAATTTTAGGAAAAATGTACGTGCACTGTATATAGACATTTCTAGGAAGTGAACAATTTAATGTCGGTGAAATAAGGAGATTTCGAAAAATGGTTACTGATTTGTTTTCATCAAACAAAGTTCTGTGGGAAAAACATTAAAAAATTTTTCTTAGCAAAGGTGAATAAAATCGCATATTTTAATGTGATAGCTCACATTTAGCACAAATCTCCTTAACAGTTTTCTCACAGTGTATATGAGAAAAAGATACTTAATTAATCTACAGAAATATTTTAACCACTGGACTCCTCTTGTAAATGAAGAATGAGAAACACCATCATGAACATCATTTTGCTTCTGAGAACAAGAGATGCTTTCAAACTTCTCTCTCACCTCCACCAAAATCTATGTTTTTTGACCTAGAAAGCACATCTCTGTAAATCAATAAAAATGAAAACCCTATATTAATTTTGCCTTTGTGTAAGATGAAACAAGGGTGGCTACAGCCTTTGTTCCAAAGACCATTACTCAGTAATTGCATAACAGCATCACCTCAACACACATGTATCAGACTATCTAAAGTAATCGTAGGAAGCACATCATATACAATGGAAAATCGTAAATTTCTGCCATGCTCACTCATTTTTCTGACAAATGAAAAAGAAAATTCAGCTAAAATGTGGCACATGATCCTACAGGACACTATAAAATAATAACATATTATTTTAATCTAGAGAGGAGCTGAAAATTTTCAATACCCCTTATATTTTCTCCAAGCACACAAATATGGCTTTAGCATATTTACCAGATTTACACAAAAAAGTCCTCAATCGGTCGTTTTGAAATACTCTTGAAAATTGATTTGATCAATTTTACATGTAAAATTGCAATTTTTTGAAAAACTAATTTCAATAAATAGGAACATGTAAGTATTTGTGCACTGCATCATAAACTCAAAAGTAATGACTAATACAAACATAAAAGAAATGATAACAAGTTGTCAAACAACTTTGTATATGTGATTAATTGCTCTTTTACAAACAATAATAAATAATTATCACTCTTAGCTGATTGACAACAAATGAGTTCAAAATAATTCTGAGAGAAGCAGCCCAAAAAAACAATCACCAATCTTAAGACACCTCTTGCCTTCACAAAGGATCTATCAGCCCTATGTCTGATGCAGAATATATAGGGAAACATCCAGGGCATCCGGGCATCACTAAAAGGATGGTCAAGAGAATATTATTGAAAACATAAGTATCCAAGTTTATGCAACACATAATCTAGTATATACATGGATTGTACACGTGGATATTACAATGATGGAACACTGGTTTAAAAAATCAAAATAATATATGTATTTCATGGAGGTGGGCCAACACTTAGGGAGTTACTGTGTAAAAAGCACAATGATGATGCATCCATCATTCACTGCGAAGAAATGTTGGCTTCTTAGGCTTTTGATCGGGTGAATAACACGTATTCACAAGTATGAATGAAAATATATCTAAACCATTTGATACTCACTAAATATCTCTCCATAGGCGTGTTGCACATGAGCCGTATTTGGACCATCCTGTCTTACGAGCGATAAGGGAACTTCCTGACGGTTCTCCGGATTTTCACCTTTCACGGTCCTCACTTCATTTGGATTGGTTTTCGACACATCGTTCTGCCTTTTGTTACGCACGTACATTGCGTTCCGTTGTCTCTCCTCTCTCCTAAATTCTTCATCTTTTCTTTTCTCTCTCATTAACTCTGCGTTTCTTGCCCTTTCCTTGTTCCTGAACTCCTCATTTTGTCGTCTTTTCTGCATTATAAGAGCATTCCTCTCCTTTTCCATCCTTCGGTATTCTTCATCTTGCCGCCGCCTTCTCATATATAGGGCATTTCTGGCTCGCTCTTGAATTCGGAAAGCTTCATCTTTTCGTCTATCCCGCATGTACAGAGTATTTCGAATTCTTTCTTGAGCCCTATACATTTCATCCATTCTCTTTTCTCTCATTAAGAGAGCCTTTTTCTTCTTTTTGCAAAATGCATCATTTATGACGGAATGCATTGGACTGTCATTCAGCCCGACTCGAGCATTTCCCTGGTCAACAAAAAGCAGCACCTCGGGTAAAAATCTATGACTATCTGTGTCATGATTTATCTTGTTCACCAAACTAGCTTCTTCAATTTCGGCCTTTGGGATCAATAATGACGGCTTTCCAGAAGTTTCGCAGTTAATCTGTAATTTGGCATAGTTTTCTTTGGGAGAAAGTTTAATCTGTGAAGAATAAAGCAGCGAAATTGGTAACAAATTCACATTTACACCACCATAGCTAAGCATCAACTATGGTGAGCATCGGTGGGCTGTTATTGTCAATGGGATATAAACCTATGGCACTAGTGTTATTCTAGGTCATTACTTACATCCCAGTTATCAGGTTGATATGCCATTCTAGTAAAATGCTTTCCTGAAACTTTTCACATCACAATATGTAATAAAGTTCAATTTAAATGAAACATCTCAGAAGTGTCAAAAACGTTTATCGACATTCAATTGTCATACATAGCTTACAGCTACAGCCACCTATAATATAATCCTTTGTTTTACGACAAACTTGGAGTTGTTTATGCCGTGTTATCTTGCCATCATGAATTCATAATAAAAGTGGTATTCGGCTAAATGGCATACCTATTCACGCCAATCAAATTATGTCTTAGAATTCTATAAAAAATTACTGGCTCCAACTAACATCTGCCACAATGCATTCCAAAATAACGTAAATGAGCCAGCTCAGAAAACAGAGCTGCAAGAGTTTTTATACTATAATGCGTGGAATAAATCATTTATTGTGGCAATAGCTATAGTAGACTTTCTGGAAATCATTTGAAGTTAGCCAGACTTCTAATACGATCAAAGTGTAGACACCATTTTAACTTGAATATCAGTTACAACGTGAATTCGACACCGACATAAACTTCTTTTCGGATAAGATACTTATTTTTATACTGCCTTCAATTCTTGAAATCACTTCTCAAGTAAAATTATACGTAGAACCACGGTTGCAACTATAAAAATATACCTATCATTGAAATTAATCAATCATAAGAATTCTACTTGCTCACTACCGAATTTTTCGCCATTTCAAAGATGGATCAATAATTTTACCACATACATAACAATTTTCATAAAATGTAGCTTGGATCGTTACAAGTTTTCTTCATTGCAAGACATAGGGTTACGAGCTTTCCCAATATGTGATGGAGAAAAATTCTGTCTTTAGAACAACCTCTTAAACATAAGAGCTCATCAAAATGGACTAGTTGAATCAAACTTGGACCATCTTATACTGTTCTTCATCCTTTTCTAGCTGCCAATGATATTGTTAAATCGAACATTTTTCTGTCTATATTGCCATAAGGAAATTATTCTTATACTGTTCAAAATGTTTCATTTCAAGTCTGAATCACAGTACCCATTCTTTGCAAATACCACCCCGAGATCTATTCTGGATAAATATTAATTAAGTCCAAAACACAACATATTATCTGAAAATTCATGTAAAATTATGTATTTGAAGAGATCAATTATTTACACCATAATTTTATTTTGTTGCTACTGACATATTTGCAGTGTAATCTTCATTTGGCATTACTCAATGGTAACAAGGATTAATCAGAATTGTCACAAAAGTACTTTGACTGAATATGAAATCAAAATTTAGAATTAATATCAGCTAAAACAATAAAATGTCTGCATACGTTTTCACCTATTACTAGAGTGAATGAACTCAAACATGCATCAAATAATGAACAATCCAATCTTTCATGCCACAAAATTAAAACAATTATCTCTAACATATTATGAATGCAAATCTCTGCTCAACACCTGCATTTATCTATTATAATAATTTTCATTTCACTTACACACCTCTCTAGCTTTAAGAGTTCAGGAATGAAAACATTAAGACATTGTTCAAAGCATGAATGCAATCTTTTTCACCTGGACACAATAAAAAATTTATAGCCTCAATCGCTTAACACATCTTATGTCCAAGAAATACTCTATTAATGGCAATGTTGTCATTTAACTAGCTGAAGAAATTAGCAATTTATAACAAAATAATTCATCTCATGCTTATGTAGACCAAAAATTAACATTGGCC
Source organism: Rhinocypha anisoptera (assembly GCA_011762765.2). NCBI lineage: Eukaryota > Metazoa > Arthropoda > Insecta > Odonata > Chlorocyphidae > Rhinocypha > Rhinocypha anisoptera. The sequence continues at coordinate 2,159,134 of WURS02000018.1, forward strand.
ACATAAAATTTTTATTTATATTCATATCTATCTCACTTACTCTTGAATTGTTGCTTGCAGGAGAGTACAAATAACAATAGAAATAACAAAATATATACACAAACCACTTTCCAATGGTTTAATTCCTTATTGTCAGCCCTAATTATGTAATTTGGCTAATAAATACCCAATATTCACATTATATTCTATTTCACATCATTCACATTTATGTTCAATACGCCATGGAACAGAGCTTTGACCAATGTTCCAAAAACATTTATACAGATTAAATATTATGTATCACAGTGTCTGTTTTAAGCAAAGCATAACCAAAGCAGACCCGACATGTCAACAACCAGTTGACACAACATGCTCAAATGTTAACTTTGCTCAAGTGACTGGCAATAAGCCAACATCATCATTCATCAGGAAGAGATCACTTCTATCTTCGACCATCATATTTACGCCGTGAACAGTTGGGTACTGGTGCAACTGACTTGCTTCGAGGTGATAGCCATGATGTTGAGAATGTGCTGGAATTCAGAAAAGAGAAATTATATTCAGAGCTTGCTGTAACGAATGTTTTGCATGGAAATGTTGACAAAGGAAACCAATAATAACATCAGTTCTCTTCATTTATTATATTGCCCATATTTCTAAATTGGTGAAATTTACAGAAAAGATTTACAGACCACAGCTTAGTAAGAGAATTTTTAAAAACCTGACCCAGTTCCTGAGAAGTTTTTATCCAAAAGATTCCCTGGGAAAGCATTAGAACATACATCACTTAAGTGTTTTAATTTGCACCTTGGAGCTTAGCAATACAGTGCACACAAAAGTATCACCTTTAAAGCATGTAATTAATCTCAGAGTCCCTCAACACAAACATGTGAATCATCACTCAATATGTCATTCCATGATGTCCACTTAAAAGAGATGTGACATGTTATTTTTTAGCTTAGCAATGGATGATCATTGTAGATTAAATGAACTGTGCAAATTTCAGCAGACTCCTTGCCAGGAAGAATGAAATCACCATCATTATGAATCATAGCACTCTGAGAATAGTACCAATCTGAGGATCGGCTTGTGTTAGCTTTCCAAGTTCCCTGTTACCAAATAATATCTTCATGTCTTATAGTTTCTTAGTCTAAAGCCATGTCCAAAATGAAGGATGCAAGCATACCCTTCTGTTCACTTCAAAGGGCCTATTGGAGTGCCTTAAATCTATATCTGAGACACCTTCGGCAACAAAATGAACTAACAAAAAATGATGCATAAATATAAAATTTTCGGCAGCAGAAAAGATAATTCTGGCAGTGAAAGTTTGCACTGGCGTGTTCATTGCTGCTTATTGAGGATTTTCATTATTTTCAATCATTTAATGACAGTATATTAACCTAAGTTGGTTATTATTAATTTTTGGATTTAAAAAGTTTTCAACTAAAATCCAGCAGTCGTGTTAGTTGTACACTATTTTTAATATGTTGTGTCACTCTTTATTTCATTTCAATATTTTAGTTTTAATCATTATATTCCCAAGATAACTTTTATTATATAATTAAATTTGTTAGTTAGAATCTCTAGAAAGTTTCATAAGTTAAATTGGCATTTTTGATGTTTCATTTCCAATTACTACTACCAGTTTTGCCTTTATAATTTCATTTTTGTTATGTATAATGCTCAGGTATTAACCTTTTGGTATGGCATACAAGTCCTAATTATTCCATTTATTTTCTGTAGTTTTGTGAACTTCACTTGCATGAGTGCTACGATTCGGAATTCAGTTTTGTCGATTTTTTTCTATTATTTCCATGTACATATTGTTACTCAATACAGCATCACATTTTCCCCCATAACCCTTCCTTCTGTTGTTTCCCTTTTAACTTACATAAAGTTCTTTCCGAAATGGAAATAAACTTGCATTTACTCTTCCTGTTGACGCAAACTTTGCAGGGCATGAATGCTCTTTTGACTTGAGCACAACAGTATACAATGCAATATACATTAGTACCTGATATATACATATTTGTTAACCAAGTCAATTACATTGGAAGTTTATTAAGTATGTATCCACATATTCACAAGTATCACAATATGTCAATTTTCAATTAGAATGTGAAACCAATTAAATCATCCCTGCACAAGAAACAAATAAGATGGGTGAAAGTACAAATTGCAGGTCATTTCAATAAAACCTATGAATATTTCAGAAAATTTTTGTCACTTAAGTGAATTTACTATGTTAAAAAAGAACTCAAGCGATAAGCGAAGACGTTACCTGGTTGCTGTGACACTAGTACCGAAATGTTTTACACTTTAGAACTGATTGATTAGAAATCGAGATTTGGGATGTATTTCTCTTCCTATTTTCAACGATAAACTGTATAATGCAAAAGATTTTAAAGAAACTCCCAAGATCCACCACTACAAGATGGTTATGAGCACTACAAAAAGGGGGCAAAAGTGTGCATTGCTCGTGCACTTTGCCTCGAGCCCTTCAAAAGGACTCTTCAGTTTCGGACACCCTTGGCAAGATGGTCGACATTACCGAAGTGCCCTTGGGTATTGTTTCGGGCACGGCTTAACATTACACAGGAGCAGTTTCACACACACACTATATGCTATATCACCTCCAAAGTTCTTTTCTACTAGATTCCCATCCAATACATCCCTCATCATGCCTCAAGATATGTAAGAGGGTATAGAGAAACACCCTCTTCACTTGAGATATTCTCATTTCTCTCTATTGCATCTTCCATCATTGCCGACCTGTCAAAATGAAAATATTCTTCTGCCTTCCTACTAGAGACCTTTCCTCATTCCCTCAATATACTTTTATACATTTCCAAACTGCCTGTTTGTCACAGCACTATCTTCTACGTAATGATAATATAATTTGCATACTGTAATATTAATGACCAATGCAGTATCCCATTTCATATAACAAACATGGCTGGTGTGCACTTTTAGCATCATGGATGCCAGCTAAGAAGATATTAGAAGTTTCTATTTTCTCCTTTTATAGCAGTAGATGACTAATTCTTTCGATTAAAAATTCCTTCCCAATAAGATTTCCCATCATCGATAATCATAAATATTAGGCATATTTGCAAACAATTATATTAAATATATTTAAAATTCACCTGTAATTAATTTATATTTTAATTTATCAGTAACATGTCATAACCAAGTTCTTTAAAAAAAGACTCACATACTATATATTGCCCAGTAGTTTATTAAGATTTGTAAATGTTCAAATTTTTATTGCAACAAAATCAACCCCTTTCAGGCACATAATAATCACATTTAGTAACTCCAGAGGCAATTTCTTATCAGAGTCGATATGTAATGCATTGGATAAAGGACAAGAAAAAAAATGATTTTTACCAAATGAATGGAAATTTAAAAAGATGGCAAAAAAATAATTTGCTTCCTTAAATATACATGGCCATTTACATTAAAAATTAAGACCAACAACAACACTAACCTGGGCTCAAACTTGACTAAAGGAACTCCAAATGCAGATACAGGCACAACATCTGAAACTTCCAGGAATTTGGCATCTTCGGGATCAGGCCAAAAGGACTCAATGTCTGATGACTCCTCTACCCTGTCCAACTCTTCACCACTAGGTCCACTGCCTGCTTTTGAGCTCCGATGGCTTCGGGATTGTCGATGACTGCGCCCACTCCCCTTCACACCCTCCCTTTTACTCAGCCTCTCATACTGCCTTTGCTCCCTTATCCTTTGGATATCCCACCTGGAAACGTGTATAAGAACAATACATCACCCAATAAACCATGTGATAAAGAAAATCAATTACACATTTCCATTATAGTTGTTTAAGGTGCCAGGAAACTAAAATGTTGAGAGCAACAAAAGGTTACAAATTACAACATTGCTTTAACACATAATGAAATACTGAAAGCACTGCACAGTAAGAATTAAAATTCCTAAATCTTTCTTAAAGTTCATCAAAGACAGCATGGATTTCACTACTCCTTTCACCTTTAGTGCTAACAACCTCCACAGTTTATTATGTATCTTTCATGCAGTGCAGGTTTAAAATCAGAGTATCACCTAAGAATAAACTGTTATAGGATGCTGAGGTTGCTAGCACAATGCAAAACTTCCATTTTTAGTGATTCTGGGAGAACCTACATTTGGTACAGTTAATATATGGAGCTCAAAACAAAACTAAACTAGAAAAAAAAAATCATCTAACGGAATCCAACATCCACATTCATACTAAAGGAGACCTCCAACCACAACAAAAACGCCATTTCAACAAAGAGATCACTAGAAGAAATAATAATTCACCTCTTCCTCCTACGCTCATTAATTTCCAGTCTCATATGCCTTTTGTTAAAGACGTCATCACCAAGGTTCTCCGTCCCTTCCATTGAATAGCCGCTGGTACAAACTCGAATTCTCCAGCTGGGGACTTCAACGTCACCAGTAGAAGATGCTGTTTTGGCGAGGTCGTCATTCGCTGTCCACCAATGAAAGTCCTCATCACCAACAGGCGTGTAGTAATGATCACTTGTTAACAGTACAGCATCTTTTTTCACGGACACTGCTGACCTTGATCTAGAACTCCGAGATTCCCACTGGTTGACTGTAACGACAAAATCAAACAATGAAAAATCGACACAAGACTGAGCACTTGGCTTCGTTGAACAAACGTAAAAACAGTAATTATGCAAACAAAAATATTTATTAATGACAAACGTTTCACTATGCTACCCAAATTATATGCATTATAATGCTTTCAACAAATATTTAATGACTCAACTTGTCACCACATATACAATGTTAATATTACTAGGATATTATGTCACAATCTGAAGAAGCACCTTTGTTTTGCTGCGATTTTGAAGAACGCTGTAAATTTTGTGCACCGGACACCCTGTTACGACGGTTAATGGGCTCAACAGAATCTTGTGAGTCTGGGACAGCTGCACCATCCACTAACGGCGTGACACCAGATCGTCTTGTTCCACTCGATGGTGTGTCCGACGACCATGATGCCAACCTTCTCCTGCGCCTTCTGTTGTTGTTTACACTACTGTCTGCGTCTGGGCAAGGCCCGTTTTCAATTCTCTTTCTTTTAACACTTAGGGAACTTAAAGGTGTGATGTTGGTGTTGTTAATGTTAGGGACAATAACTTGAGGAAACTGAAGCACATTGGGTATAAGGTTAATGTTAGGCTTCGTATCCACCATAACTGCACTTGGTGTAAGTGAACGAGTTCCATTTCCTACGTCCATATCCTCTTCCACTTCCCCATCGCTACAACTTAAGGGAAGAATATTATGTCCAAATGGTGAAGCAGGAGATCCTGGAGCAGGACTACCACAGTTCAGGGGTCCAATATCAGACACTTCACGATGCTTTTGTAGACTCACCCTCCGGTCCATTCGTTCTAGTCGTTGCTTCAGCTGAACAATCATAAAAATAAACAAATTATTTATAAATAGAAAATTGTCCCAAATTCTTGGCGATAATTATTGTATAACACAATTTAACGGCTCATATACTAACACATATTAATAATTATCATCTGAGCACTTGTTATGATACGAAATTATGGTCCAAATCATTAGCGTGAGGCGGAAAAATTTCCGCTTTTACATACTTGTTTAATAAGGTTATGAAAAATTAACGACAGCAAACTTACAAAACATAATGCATAACCTCTCTCCTAATAATAGCATAACGAAAACTTCCCATGATATTCAATGTGGGTTTTGATTTCTCGTGTCTACCCGGCTGCCATAATGTAAACAACTCTAATTCCTTCAATAACATTACCGGCTATGGCTAATACGACAATACTTTGACAATAAGTCCTGGTATGAAGTATCACTGGTGAGCTGCATTGAAGGTGAATCGGATTGTGAAATAGTGACATCTTATAAGAAAGTGTAATTTAAGAAGACTAGGCATTCTTTTGACTCGACCATGAACACAGAACTAAATAACCTAAACATTACATTATTACACTAGGAAATAAATATATATTCATTTAAAATTCAAGAAAAGACATTTTAAAATGACACATAAAATTAGTCGATGTGTAAACCAAGATTTAAAAGGGTCCGCATATTTAAAAACGTAATTGTGTCAGCCATCTTGAATGAAAAAACTAATTAAAGAAAGCTTGGGAATGGAAATATCTTAACTGTGGCAAATACATAGAGAGAAAATGAGAACTTACGGTTTCAACCTCTTGCCTCAATGATGCCAGTTCTTTGTCTTTCATAACTATTTGTTCAGACTGCTGTTGTATGAGATCTAAATGCAGCAACACTAACTCTTTACAGTGTATCACTTCGCTGTTCTCTTCCCTTAATGTCCTAGCCTCTGCCATACTTGCATACATATGGTCCAGTTCACATGGATATGCCATTTTTCCGTCTTTAGGATCCTCAGGACCGAAAGGATCGATCTCTTTGGTACAGGAGATATGTTCGTGAATTCCGGAGACCATGTCGACCGGCGATCCAGCACCAAAATCACCAGCAACGCTAGTGTTTTCTCCATTCAATTTTGACATCTTAGAGACTATGTAACCTACTGATTGTAGCACAAACTTAAACACACCTTCACACGAACAGGATGTCATAGCATATTCAATATAAGCACTCTAAACGCATAAACTCATGAAAACATTGCGGACGCGCAAGCCAAGATCCCAAACTTCTATCATGGCCGACCACATGGTGTGACGTCAGAATAAGATCAATTTCTTATTGGTAGAGATGAGATCGTTGGGATGTGATATTTACAGGAAGACGTCAATTCAAAAGACTGCTGCACCGTTGATGGTCTTAATGTCAATGTTATGCCATTTCGTAAATTGTCAGGCACATTCTGAGAATTATGTATGAACATGTTGGGGTAAATAACGTTGCACTTCCCAGATATGTCTTAGTCCATGTTATGGTCTTTACGTCTTGTCTGTTGCTTATTTCTTTCATATCGATGTAGGCGTTCTTTCATGAATATGCGACAATAATAGTAGAGTTGTCTTTGACTTATTTCGTGCGTCCTGGCCTACATGATTTATATGGCTCATAATGCGGACTGTACTAAGTTTCATTTGCAAGAATAACGTTTCGTGACGAAGTCCTTTGTCTTAATAAACGAGTCAGTATTTATGCCATTGATACCAATATTTTAAGCGATTGATCTTAATCGACTCCGGGTAGTAAGAAGATTTCATGTAAACCGTGATGCGCATAAATACATATGGTCGGTTCGTCGTAATGTGTCCGGGAGAACCTTTGTTTATCATTATGTTCAAAGCTTCTTTCGCCAGTTTTTCATGCCAATCTGATGTATTCATCAGATACGAAAATATAATATGACTAAGAACTTACCTTAACCATAGCGTGAAACTACGCGTTTATTTCGTTTTTATTAATACATGAAATTTCAAAATCCGAAATTCTCTTTAGATATGTACATTACACATTCTCATTATATTATGAATGAGAATGTGCCACTATCTTGTGCTCGGAGCTAACTTGTATATCAAACAATTATTATGAATGAGTAAATCTATACCACTCAAACATTGCCCAATTCTGCTCTAGCAGTGGGATTCAAATTTCCACACCCAACTTCTTTTCAATTTCATATGCATTTTTCCTATTAGTTGTCTTACTTGATATCCTCTGCTCATTTTTAGGACAAAGGTTATTTCTTCGAAGGTGAAAGAATGTGTAGAATAATTGGTGGAGATGAGATGGCTATGGAAGATATTAATTTTTTAAAGTTTATTCCAGTCTTTATATACCACATTTTACATAATGCCAACGAAATTGAGAGAAATTTTTAAACATATTTACAACTATTCAAAGCATATAGAAATTCATGTCATATGCAAAAGACATCGATGTTAGATTATTACTTTATCATAACGAAAAGTCTTCTTTTACTCTCCAGAAAAGACTAATGCAGACGATGGATGATGACTTGTCTTCCTTTCTCTAAATTGGAGGAACTTGGAAGTTAGCTAATAATTAACTGTTTACACAATTTACACAAAATTTTAAAAATCCATTAGTGATCAAGCATTGCTTGAACTGTGGTCAAACAATTTTATTTATATTCTTAATAAGTATACACTGATTCTCTCCATCACATTTCAAAAGAGAGACTCAATATCATTACATTACTGCACACTTAGCTCTAAACCATGATGGTAAAGGAAATCATGCTATTATGTAATTTTTCCCTCTAAGAACTAATTTGTCTTATTTTTCAATTTGAAAATGGCAAAAGTCTTATCACCATAAACTCAATTAAGTTTTTTTTCCTCAAAAGCATTTTCCTTCTCTTTTATATGGATTGCTTTGTCGACCAAATTTGGCACTTATTTTTTACAGCCACATGCCCTTGATGTTCTCAACCATTCTGATGAAATAGTTTTGGAAAAACACTGCATACATGATTAAATGGGATTCAAACTTTGGGTAGGCAAGTGAACCTCCATCAGGCTATATCAGTCAGCACATTAATTCAATTTGAGGATATGTATTATATACAGAATCATCAATACCCAAACTTAATCAGGATATGTGGCATTGAAACCAATGATATACATTATACCATGAGTATCCATTAATGTAAAAAAAAAGTTCCACTGATGTAAGTCACTGAGGGCAACAAAATATCACAATGCTTCTCCCAGTGCAGTATTTCCTTAAAACATTTGAATAGGATACATTTTTTAAGCTTACTCTCATAGTGGGAGGTTATTTTTGCTCACACCCATTTTGGCACCACATGCCAATCAGTGTTACTCCATTTCCTAATTTGGATAAGAATGATGCTCATCAGCATCATCTGTGACGAATGTTTTAATGCATGTGAAATTGGAACTGAATCACAGTTGGCATAATAATATAATTATCATATTTATTTGATCCAGAGATCAAGTTACATAATATAGGGCAAATCAATAGAAGTGAGAGGCACACATAATAAGCATTCAAGGGAAGATCCACATACTATAAAATACAGTATATATTACATTAATTTGAAACTTAGAATTGAAATATCATTTACAATGTAGTAGATAAATTTATTCTGCAGGAACTGCTTATTTTTTATTATTGATAGTGGAGATATTTCTGATACCCTTCAATTCAGTGGCAAGGGCTTGAAAAGTCTATTGGGCCAAGTAAGGTAGTTCTGGTTTGGACAAAACATTGATGAAAAAAATTATTGAGCCTTTTGCTAAAATAATTATGTATCATATATTATTCTTTTCAAACTGCATACATTTTCTGTGTACAATTAATGAGCAATCATTGTCAGAATCCGCTTAATGTTTTTATTGAGTTTCTCATTATCAATATTAATTTTTAACCCAAAGAATGTTTTGTAACAGCTCTCCAAGCTATCCTGTCACTTCTATAAGCAACCCCACCTTTGTAACTCCTAACTAACATTCTCCATTATTCTGTCTCATATATGGTCCTTGGACTATCTATACCAACTGTCATGACTGATCACATGCCCTATTGGTATTTCTCTCTAACTATAGGTGGAGTTTCATCATAAGATTCTCTTCTGAGTACTTCTTCATTGATTCCTCTAAGAAATAAGTGATGATGAATTGTAATCTACCAATTAAGGTAGGTTTTTGATGAGACTTTTATTAGATTGGTGGTGTAACATCTAACTTTAATTCCTCTTCAAATCTGCATACTTCCTACCCCTTATCATTCAATCGAAAATCCCTATTCTCTTCCTACCCCAGCTCACTTACCTAACATTCTACCCTTCATCACAACCTTCAACAACCCAATGCCCCTGAGTACTACTCACATCCACCCGTCCTATCTTTTTTGTATTTCATGCAGAAATTGCCTCTCTTCCGCTACCATTCTTAACTCATAATTTTCTTCTCTGTCCACATTACCTTCACCAAACCAAATCTCAAAAGCCTCCAATCTATGCTCATCATCCTTCCTCATGGACCAGGTTTCAGATTCATGTTACGATATGCTTCATATGATGGATTTCACTAATATTTTCTTCAATTTTTTATTTATGGCCCCTCTCGTCAACTCCTTCCTTCTTACAAAGGCCTCCTAATTCAAATCTTTGTCTAATATCCATGCTACTTCATCCATTTTCCTCTTTGACACTTCACAAATAAGAAAACTTTTCTACTTGTTCTAATTTATTCCTTCCAGTATGATATGTAATCTAGCCTTCTTCTCGAAAATCTCATTACTTTATTTTCTTAATATTAATTTTCATTCTAAACTTCTGACAATCTTATAAAGCACTCAACAAGGTCTGCAGTCCTTTGGCTGAATTACTAACTAGGGCTTGATTGTCAGCAAATCTGACTGATTTAATAAGTTCCCCACCAACTTTTACTGTGGACTCAACCTTTTCCCATGTCCCTTTTACCATCTCCTCCAAGTACACATTAAAAAGCAGACACCCCTGTCTCACTCCCCTAACTAACTGCACCCATCCAGTCTCCCCATCTGCCTCCCTTACTTGCGTGGCCTGGGCCATATAAAGGTTTCCCATGAGATGCTTATTCTTCAAATCGACTCCAATTTTTTGCAAAACTTCCATTAATTTAGGCCACTCTACTTTATGGAATGCCTTCTCAAAGTCTACAAAACAGATAAAAACATCCTGATTATATTCTATATTCCATTCAATCAATGTCCTGATTACAGCTAATACATCACAAGTCCCTCTGCCTCTTCTAAAACCATACTGATTTTCTAGGTATTCTTCTGCCCTTCTCTCCAGTATTTTACTGATTATTCTTACAACTACATTCGCTGCATGGGGGATCAAACTAATTGCTCTACAGTCCTCACACTCAGTTGCTTTCTTTTTCTCTGCTATTGGAATTAATATCAACCTAACGCACTCTTCCAGCCAAATTCCCTTATCATAAATTGCTCTCATTATCTCAGAAAACTTCGACCTTCCTACTTTTGCTAAACCCTTAAGTAATTCCACCCCCATTGCCTCATTCTTCTTCATGATCCACAAGGCCCTTTCAATGAGTAAATCTTATTAAATAAAGGAGGCACATAGGAAATCACACTCGGCTCTACTATGTGGAACTCCTTCATGATGTATAGGATAAAGGAAACTTTGTAAATTCCTCAAATAACACTTTATTATGACCAGTTTTGTTCACTTGGTGACATCGTCAGGTAACAGAGTACAGAAAGTCAGACATATATAAAT
>WURS02000018.1:2170460-2184585 GCA_011762765.2 Rhinocypha anisoptera
GTGGGGGGGGGGGGGGGGGGGGGGGTGGGCGTTGGGTGGGTGGGGGGGGGGGGGGGGGGGGGTGGGGGGTGGGGGGGGGGGGGGGGGGGGGGGGGGGGGGGGGGGGTTTTGGATGCCGAAGAAGCGGCGGCGGCGGCAGCTCGTCCTCATCCTCTCCAAGGGCGCAAACAATTTCCATCGCTCCTTCACCATGTTCCGTCCTTCATCAGCGGCGGCTGATTCCCTATCCTTTCTGCACCGTGCACATCGCTCAGAACAATATTTCATTCCCGCACGTCGGATGCGATCGAGTCCGTTCTATAAATAAGTAAGTCCATCCCGGATTCGTCAAACGTTTCCGCGGATATCAGAACTTTTTTACGTGGGGGAGAGTAGAAAAATTTTCCCCTTTTTGCACACGATGTTTACCCTACGACAATTCTCCAACCATTGTTCACAGCTGCAACCTTAAAAGACAAACGCTGGGAATATTTAGGTCTTAACTTGTTGCTCGCATTATTTTAAATTTCGCTTCTGATTCGGTCCCCGACGTCGTGTATGTACACATCTGTTAACATCAGTATTTCCGTGACACATTTCGGGTTTCACATTTGACGGTTGGGATCACTGGTTCATGACGGGTAACTGGTTGAGGTTTCATTGGTATTGATTTTATTTTTAGTCAAGTTACATATTATGTTCCACACGTTCCCCTACCTCCTCATCGCTCTTTAAGGGAAAAAAACATCGAGGATTCGCTGTTTTATTTCAATTGTATAACTTGCGCAGTAAACTATTTAACGCTGTTGACCTCACGGATAGTGCTTTAGTCGGCTACTCAAGAAAGTCCGGTTTTAATCCCACTTGGTTGTTGTTTTGCGTAAGGATCTGCTTTATTTTGAGCGAGTGTACATTTACTTTTTCCTATTGAACTAGGACAGGAGTATGAGGTATAATAAAAAAAGCATAAAATTACCCATATAAATAAGGGGAGAAAGTAGGAAATGGTATAATTGTAAGGAGTCTAGTCAATAACGAGACGCTTTCAAGACTTTTAACCACAAATTGCACTATTTACCAACTTAATAAGTTTGCCTTATTCTAGTTACTAGCTATTTTATTTCTTCTGCGACATAAAAAACACTTTAGCTGTTCCTCTCATCTTGACACCTTTCCTTCTCATTCTGCTTTCTCTTGTTTGAAAGTATTCCCTTCCACAGATCCACGTTCTTTGATCCTATACAACCCTTTCTTCTGCAGACTACATTTGTATATAAAACCCATTTTTCCACACATATTCCTCAAAAACATCTCAATCAGTCACTCCGTTATCCTAAATACTCATTGTTCAGGAGTAGGAAGTGCCATTAATATCGAAATTTTTGGAAAGGTGGAAATTTTACATATGCTGGCCATTTGGCCAGAGAAAAGGAAATAAGTACAAATATCTGCTATTGGCTGGATTGGTGAATGTTTCTCTTTTATTTAAAAGAAAGTCTACTGTCCTGGTCCCTACTGTGGAACATATCTTTTATATATATATGTATTTTTTTTACTGCCACACCTAATGTTTGTGGGTGCTATAATATATAAACTTAAAAAGAACTAATTCCATGAGGCATTCGTTTGTGGTGCCAGGGAGCGACACCTTGTTGGGAACCACTGGGGGCAGGCACTGAGGGTAGCACTGTTGGAGGGGTTTGCAGGCCACGGGGTGAGGGAACTGGGGCTTGTGGGGAGACACAGGAGCATGCAGAAGGGGGTTACTGCAGGCCATGGGGGGCTGGGGAATAGGGGGATTTGGAGGGCGGCGATGACATCCCGAGCTAGTACAGCTGCTTTGTGGGCTGGTCCCCGATGTCTCCTCATACTGATGGCGGCCTATGTGCTCCACATAGATCTCACGGGTCCATCATATCACATCTGATACCATCAATGCCTTCATCAATTCATCATCCTTTTACAGTACTGGCTTGTGACCCCAATGACCCTGAGACCCTTGTCATTTTTGGTTTCCCAGGAGCCCAGGGAGCCGATGATGAAGGTGTCAACGGTGGTGCAGAACTCCTGAACGAGGCAGTTGCAAAGCTAACATTTTTTTCATCTTATGTTGCCAAGCTTCGAGGAGTGCCGCACCCTGGTTTTCAAAGGTAACCATGACATCCATGAGGGTAGGAGTCTTTGTTGTCATTCCATGATGCAGAGGTCTGGCCGCAGAGAGTCAACCTCCAGGACAGTTTGGTTGACTCGCACAGTAAGATGTTGCATACTGCACTGCTCCCTAATCACTTTGTCTAGCCTCTGCAGTACAACATCATGCCACCATCCAGGTGGAAGGGTGCAAGGTGGAGTGGTTGATGTGTGGGAGGGTCTCTTTCACATGTAACACCTCCTGCATCGCCAGTCGCTGTGGCACCACATAGTGTTGAGGGGCAGTATGTTCAGCCTGGCATGATGGACGAATCTCCAATCACAGAACCAGGTGTACTAGCCCTTGGCCATGAAGTGATTGGAGGCGGGAGATGCTGCAGAGAGCTTGTAGACCTTCCCCTAGCCTGGCTTGGTGATCAACTTTGCCAGGTGTCTCTGCCAGAGCACGTTCCTCAATGTTCTCACAAGCAGATGGATGGTGGTCGGAGGAACATTGATGGATGAGTGATCTTCTAGCCAATCAATGGGTCCTCTGATGGTCACTTGCATCTCCCTTATCAGGCCAGTCCAACATCAAACCAAGGCACATCTTCTGCCTCAGCCTCCGTGATGCACTGCAAACTCGGGTGAACAACAAGTAGAAATCTCCGGTGTTGTTCCTGAAGGGACCCTCCATATTGCTGCTGAGTTGCGTTGTGAGATCTTCACGTGATGGGGCCCCATGAAGTCTCTTCTGGACCACCTCTCAAAAGTAAAGCCAACAAAAGCCAAAGCCATATTTCTCTGTGGCCATCACCCGCTGCTGGTCACCGGCTCCCAACACCTTGGTCGTTATCTGGTGGGTTGTCTTTCTGGTATTATTTGTCTATGTAAGTTTTAATGAGTATGGATAGCATTGTATTACATATGTATGTGGTGTATGATTAGGAGATGTGTGGGTGTTAATTGGTGTCTGGTGTGTTAATAAATTTTGGACGCCGGTGATTTAAATGGGGTTCAAAGTTGTAGTCCCAAAGGGAGTTAAGGAGTGGGTTACAGGATGAGGTTAAAGTGGATTCAAAGGATTCTTGGGATTTACTGAGGACATCTAAGAGGGGTGGGATTCTATGGTCTTTGTGGATGTCTTGGTTACGGATGAAGTAAGGTGAGTTGGTAATTTTTTGGAGAATCTTGTTTTGGAAACGCGAAATGGACAGGAGATGGGTTTTGGCACCATAGGACCAGATGGGTGAGGCATATGTGACAATTGGTCGAATCATGGAGGTGTAAATTGTGCGTTTAGTGTTGAGTGTTGATTTGGGATGGAGTATGAGGAGATAATGCCAGTTGAGGGCTTGTACCTCTGTATGTTAGGAGCCAATCCCCTGGGACTACGATGAAGATGTCAGTGGCATCTCAGAGTGGTAGAAGTCTCACTCTACCCTGCTGGTGTCTCAGGTAGAGACCTTGGGTGAGGCCCTCTGCATCAGGTTCAGCCACGATTTGGCACAGGACTTGACCAATCCATCATTCTCAATCAGGTGGCGCTTCTTCACGTCCCCAGCCCTGAGGATTAAGTCCATTCTGGGGAGAAGGAAGATGTTAACTGCCTCAAGCTTCTGCAAGGACTTTCTGCACATCCTCCTGGAGCTGCCAAAGCTCCTCCCTTTGCATCTCGCAGTAGTTAAATCCGACAGGAATGCCGAGTTATCCCCCTCCTCCTGTAAAGTCCAAATCCAAGGAAGTGCACTTCGTTGACCTGAAGCAGAGGCCTGCCATCCAATGACATTAAGCAGCCTCTGCAATGCCTCCAGGCTCCGTTTCATCAGCACCAGGTCATTAGATAACCCAGGACTGAGATTTTATGATCCTGGATCTGCACATCATGGGTCTCCTGCAGGGCTGCATAAATGACAGGGTCCAACCCCAAAGTGAAGATTATTGGGGGCAGATGACAGCCCTGCTTCACTACACTGTGAAAGCAGATCTTGCCGATAACACCTGTGCTGACCACAGTGGACCCCTCCTGGATCTCTTCCACCACAATCAGCATTTTTTCCGGCAAGTCCATGTTGTGGAGGGCGCTGATGATGAGGCTGTGGAGGTCGGAGCTAAAGGCGTTGGCATGTCCATCCAAGCCACCAAAATGCACCTTCTCGATTTCTCCATCATGCACTGGAGCATGAAGTAGTTGTCGTGACATCCCTCAAACTCACGAAACCCCTTCTGCACCAGTGGGATCTTGTTGCCCAACAGAGCCCATGGCACGATTTGCTCTGCCAAGATGCCAGTGTAGAGTTTGGCCAGGCAGTTACCAAGCACCAGGGGTCTCCAGTTCCCGATGTCCCACTGCTCTCACCCCTTATGCAGCAGGACAGTGAGAGATGTCTTCCAGGGTGCTGGTGTTCTCCCCAAATTCAGGTAATGATTGAAGATGCAGAAGACCCAGAGGCATGTGAACAAACCAAAGAAGCAAATGTCTCTGTAGATGATTCAATCCGGGACGGGCATGGTTCTTTTCACCTTCCTCAGGTGACCCTGGACCTCTCTTGGCATCAGCCAATGCAGCAGTCGATTCTCTTCTACCCTGGTAGTGTTGCTGAAAACAGGAGCCTCTGGAGAGTCTGTTGTGATCTGCAGGCATCCCTTGTATACGCCCTGGAATTGCATCTCCACCTCTTCCAGCTTGATGTCGCAATATGGGGACACTATCTCCAGCACCTGTTTCATGGCTGCCATTGGGTTCGACCAGAACAGTTTCTGGATCGCCGATGTGGCATCTAGATCATAACCCTCACACTGTTGTTCTAGCAGGGTCATCTCTCCTAGAGTTTTGGGGTTGATGCCTCTCGCAGGGTGCCCTGGCTGCATCCATCTTCTCCTGCAGGGTTGCCATGATGTCACAGATGCCCTCGAAAGCCTCCCAGCGTTGACCTCTGGTGCTCCCCACTGCGACAGCCCAACAGTCAATGTCTGACATCTCCTGTTCTGGGAATGGGGATGTGGCTGTTGTTTCCCCCTGGGATGGTGTAATGTCCTCTGCATCTGCATTGGCCTCACCCACTGTTGTCAAGTCCAGCTATCCATTATTCCCCTCCTCCAGGTCCGAAAAAGGAAAGTCAAATGGCAATCATTTTTATTATAGATTTTCCATATATTCCATAAAATTTTCCAGAGTGCCTGTTTATGAATCCAAGAATTTTAAAAGATTTACTAAGAAAACTGCCAATATGAATAACAATATTTAGTTATGAATCAAGTATAATACCAAGATCTCTAATAGCTTCAGCCTTAAGTATAGTAGCAACTCTTAGTTATTACTAAATGCTTTCTCCTAGAAAACTCGAACCTACACCCATCTCTTTCCTTACCCATGAAAGCATTCCAGTCATCCATCACTTCAATGTTCTTCCTGTCAGGTAAGTTCTCAATCACTTCCTTCACCCCTACCTCATCTACCTCCACCTGATATCAATTGGTATGCAAACCTGATTACTAACTAATTTAAATGCATTGGCTTTAACTCCCAATGTAGTATTATTTTGCCAACCTTTCCATTGCTCACCAGCCTTTGTTAATTTCTTATCTAGAAATTTGCCTACCCCGTACAAACACTTCTTCCCTCCTGTATGTGCTACAACAGCATATTATATCTTACCAGTATTCATAATAGTAGGTTATAGTAATACCTTACTCTATGGTACTACCCAATAAATATTCCAATAATCTTCAGTATCCTTCTGCCTCACCTCACTCAGTACTAGCTTTTCTAACTTTCGCATCTCATTATCACACTTCATATTCTTTTAACTTTCCTCTCCACAAAATTCTCCTTGCATTCCCAATGTTCCTCCTCCATTCATATCAGTTCTCTTCTTTGAGTAATCTATAACAACTTTGACTTGGCTTCATGAGGATTTTGTGAGAAGACAACCATGGAAGCCTCACCTCTATGGATTCACCTGGCCCAGTGAACTGAGTTTTATAGTTATCAGGAATCAATTCTGGTACCATAGTCATCATGATCTCGGGAGAAAAAATTCTTGAGGTGGTTTTTACATTGCCTCCCTTGAGTAGTTTTTAATGTGAAACCTCACTTTGTAGGTATCCTTCTTGGGGTCACCTATAGACAACTCACTGAGGATCAGATGATCCATAGACCAATATCCAACTGGTCCATACCTTTTGATCCATCTATAGCAGGAGCAATCATTATTGGTCCAGCCAGTACAGTTACAGGGGTCATTGGAAGGTGCAAGCCTTGCCATCACATCAAGGTTGCATGGAGAGGAAAAACATGAGTATGCTGCTTTTTTATAGAATGTCTCAATATTGCACAATGCAATAGTTTGCTCTTTAACCTCCAAATTGAATTTACTATTATTTTTGCTAACATTCAGGATTGTGTGAAATAGCATCTGGATTTAAATAATAAAAACCACAATGCTGTTACTGAATTCATCTGTAGTGATTACTGGAATTGATTCAATCAATAATTCATCTCCATCAGCACAAATTGTAATAATGCATTCTGGTACTTCATCATAAATTTAATTTGGAGAATGAAATATATGAAGTAAGAGCTGGTGCAATGAAATATATTTTTATAACCTCCAAAAATTCCTCATATCAGTTAATTTTCTTGCTGTTAATGTTTTAATACAATGGCATTTGAACGATGAAGCTTGTCATTTTGGAAACTTCTCCTAAGTAATTCAGAATGGAAGCGGAAATAAAACCCTAATGACCTGACTGAAGAGCCATGTTGATTACATGTTACCATCCACTCCCCTTCATCAATGAGTAATTTTCCATCAGCTATAAAAATAAATATAACAGTACATAGAATCATCTACCATTTTACTTCGGGGCTAAAGCTAAGATCTATAAGATTTTTCTCCCACAGAAACAGAAAAATATAATTATATGGGCAATAGGTATACATATCTAAAACCAGGGGGCAAGAAAGAGTAATATGAAAGCTTTTTATAGTAGGTATGACTGAAGTAGTAAATTGACAACTTGCAAAAAGTATGTAAGAACATGCGCTTTCCCGGCGAATCAAATGAAGAAAATGTTCTCGGGAATCCCACCGGATCAATTGGTCCATACTGGCCGACGTTTCGACTCTCGACAAGAGAGTCATCCTCAAGGCTGATGAGGCCCACGTTTCGACATGATTCTCATGTCGAAACGTCTGCAAGTGTGGATCAGTTGATCCGGTGAGAATCCCGAGAACATTTTCTTCTTGCAAAATTTTTATATTGTGGGTAGTACATTAAGACGGCCTATGAATCTGAAAATTGCTGTGTGGCTCCAGGGCAATCTATCCTTGCCAACCCCTCATTCGTTCATACATAATTTCTCAATCTGTTTATTGCCATTATCTCACTTTTCCCCAATCAATTCCTGCAAAAATGTATTCTCCCATTTTTCCAGACATGATTACAACGACCAAAGTTAGTGCAATTGTTTACCGTTGATACAAGTGTATTTTTGTTTTTTTTAATTAAAGTTCGATTATTTTAAAATTCAGATAAATTAGTGTTCTTCAAATATTAATCTTCTACCAATTTCTTAATTGAATATTGTGAATCCTTCATCCTATGAGGAAATAAAATACTCCTTGAAATTATTTGTTTCTATAAGATGATTGTAAAAGAAGTTGTATTTCAGTTCGAGTCAGCTGTACCCTACCCTGAAGCTAATTCAGTAGCAATGGCTGTTTTAACCTTTACGGTACAACATTAATGAAATATCAAGTACCCATTGAAGATTTCTTGGAAAATTACGGTTGGTAAAGAGCGATTTTAGGAAAACATTGCTCCCAATATTTGTCACTCCACAGAGAGACAATAACGAGCATTCCACATTCAAACGACTTGCCACTTTTCATCAATTTATATCGGTGTGAAAGTTAGTGAATACCTTTTTCAAGGCAGTTTCAATAAATGAATTAGCAACAGAAGAAATCAGCTAAATTGTGAGAAAATACAACATCGGCGGCCTTTTAGTTTCAACCATTGTTGGTTACGACCATAAACTTTTCAAAATTTTATAAACAATTCGATTTACTCCAAATTTGAAAATAATTCTGAAAGGATACGCTTGGCGTGGAAATTCATGTTTAAAATTGCTGATTTATTTATATTCAGATTCATTTTTAAACAGACAACCAATCACAATCTTATCGTAACACGAATAATAAAAGCTATTAAAATCTATTTAAATAAACTAAACATAATTTGAACTCACTCATAGTTTTGAGTCGTTCTATTCGCACTAATGATGATGGTGGGCAAATAACTATACCCCGCGTACAACTCGAAACATATGATACATGCAATCCGTGACTCAGTCCTATCCGGTCCTATCATACATGCTTGTACATCCTGATCGCCTGAGCACCTGATACATATGGTGCATATGGTCGCATGCGATTATCGCAATTCTTTTGATTATATTATATATATGGAGCCACCTATCGCCAATATCCGTCATTATAACGGCATCCATTTTATATTGTAACGGTAGGAAGACCAAGCGGGGTTAAAGATGGCGGAAATGCCAAATCGATCAGCTTCAAAGAAATCCATCTGAGACTATTTTTGTATTGTAATGTTAAAAATTAGAATATTTCATTTTCACATACAGTATTTTGTAACCAAGCTGTGTTGTTGAGACATTTATGTCAATTATTTGGGAGTATGACTGGAGGCATAATGTAGCGTAAAATACGTGGTTAACATTCGTACGTTTAAGTAACCTAGTTTGGAAATTCAAGTATTTTATCCCTTGGTATTTCTTTATGTAATTTAACTTTGGGGAAATTAATGTCCACATTGTTACGGAGAATCATTTAATGTGCTTGTCAGTGAGTTAAATGTCTTTAAACGTTAACTAGGCCATGTTCGTTGTTGCGAAGTTGTTAGTCTTCCAAATCAGTTATATTTCATTTTGTTCCTTACTGTAGATGTAATATTTAAACGGCATTGTAAATTAGCATTTCCTCTTTCGGGTTTATTGACCCCATGCACTTGTTTAAAGTTTGAGATTTGTATAAAGCGTTAGGTCAAGATGATGCAGTTTCACACACCACCCCCACCTCTCCCAAACATGGGGGTCCCTCCTCCCCCGGGCTTTATGCCTCCACCACGGTATCAGCAACCATTTGATGGAGGTGCAGGTGGTAATCAAAGAAGAATGCATTACCATTACCAGCCTTACCGTCCTTACCCAAGGCCTGGCCCTGACAATGAATTCGACGGTAAAAGATTAAGGAAGAGTGTAATGCGAAAGACTGTCGACTATAATTCCTCCCTCATCAAGATGCTTGAGGTTTGTAAGGTTTTTGGGCATGTTTGTATATAGGGACTCATGACATTAAGTTTTTGGCATTCTTATAACCCCCTATCTTTGATGACGGTCATTCTGAGCCAGATTTTTAGGAAATCAAGTGACTTATGTATAGAAATTTTGCTGTGCTAAATGTTGTGACGGATGATTCAAAAAGTGGTACTTGCTTGTTAGAAAGGCGTTTTAAAATCAAGTTACAATGTGGAACTCTTAAGGCATTTCACAGTATATAACCGCTGCGGTGCCTTGGGATTTTTATTTCAGTGAAGAAAATAATTATTTATGATTACCCCAAATTATTTGTTGCCAATGTATTGCTGTGAATCAACACATCCAATTTGTTAGAATTTGAAGTAATTTCTATATTGGTCAAAGAGCTCATTTAAGAAACTTCAAATTATCTCAGTTATTTACAGTATGATATTGCTGCTACTGTCAATATTTTACAGCGTTTTTCAATGAACTATTGATACAAGTGCAAGTCTTTTCCAGGCTTTATGTTCCATTGTATTTGTGCATAATTTCTTTTTGATGACGAAAGTCTCCTTAACCTTAATAACTTTTATAGGGCAGGGTGTGGCAACGGGATGCCAGGGATCGTCGTATACTTCAACCAGATGTATGTTACTACCCTGAACTTCTGCCACCACCATCATATCCTGACAATCCAATAAATGCTGTCACCACACGATTTGTGAAGACAGCCACTAATAAGATGCGATGTCCAATCTTTTGTCTGGCATGGACACCAGAGGGTAGACGATTAGTAACTGGAGCTTCGTCTGGAGAGTTTACACTCTGGAATGGCCTAACTTTTAATTTCGAAACCATTCTTCAGGTAATTCCTCAAGTGCCAAATTTCTCATGGTGGTATAATAGTGGAAGGGAGGATGATAATTGCCTTTGATAAAAAAAATAGACACACTTTAAATAAATGGCCGAGACAAAGTATATTTGTTACTAAACTTTTGAGAAAATTGCCAAACACACCTCATGCCTGAATTACTATTTTGGAAACTTTCTCTTATAAAATATTTCCTGCATTTTAGTATTTGTTCTCCAAAGGCACAGAATAAACCATTAGTATACCACTAATGTTGCGGTGGTTCTGTTTATTGACTTAACACATTTCTGAAGAAGTTACAAAAATGATATTATCAGTATCGAAATGTTGAGTTTTAAGAAATGTAAGTAGGGAATTAATTCACATCCATTTCGTGTTAAAGAAAGAATTAGAACATAATCGCTTTTCCTTGGAGCCAGGTAGTTTAAAGTAGCAGGTACCTCTTTGAAGTTGGATGATTCTAATTTAAAATTGAGTTTGACAAATATTAGATGACTATTCTTTATTGCATATTTAGTTTTTATGAAGCTGCACATAATTAAGTAGGAGGTCTTAATTTCTGCTCCATTAACAATTCGTAATATTTTATTTGATTTGATCATTAATTATTTTTTGGAGAAATTTCTTATGAAAGACAACCTTTCTTAAGTGTCCTCTTATGGGAAGTCAAGTGAGTTATTTTTATCTTATTCTTAATAATGAATTGGTATATAATAATGCAAAACATGCTCATTTCTAAGCTTTGAATTTAAATCATAAACTTGTGCTAATCATCATAAAAAAGAGGCAGTAAGCTCCAAATTGCCTGTAATGAAATGTTATATTCTTCAGCAACCAATGGGATTTAGAAACCATGAGGAGTCTGATTTGGTGTTTATTTCTTGTTACTGTGATATACCAATGGTCTTAGTTTTAAAATCTGACAGTAAAAATCATTCCTGGCATAAGTATTGTTTTCTTGTTCCATCCTAGAATAATGACTGACTTATACTTGCGGTGTATTTTTTTTAGCCTAAGTGAACTAGTCTAAACAAATTAAATACCTGAAAATTAATAGCTGTATTTAAAATTTCAGTTGAAAAAAATAGTAAATATCAAGCCAAAACTAAAATATATGAACGTTTCATGATGAATAATCAGTTAGTGTGAACCATGGCATTGTACAAATATGTATACCCATATAATCATTTGCTTTTAGGAGATTCACAGATAAATATCTAAATTTAAAGATTGAAGAAAACATAGCCTTTTCCACACAAAACTTTTTTAATGTATAACCAGTTTTGTTGCCTAAGTAGCATCATCAGGTGACCTTTAAATATAGAGTTCCACAAAGTAGAGCCAAAAACAGTTTCTACTTTTATTTATAATATGTCTTTAAACTTACATGAATACTTTCCTTATTCTTTTCTCTTTTGCCTTTCAATGGCTGCTTCTCTCATGCTTTTTTGTCCCTGTTACTTTTAAGATATTCTTTTTCTTGATTTTCTCCATTGTGTTAATTTTTGCAGATACCTCTTTTCAGCTTTCATTCATACAAACATTCATTCAGAAGTGTGAAATAACTGTAGTAGTATATTTATTTAGTAAATGTTTGTAAATGAGGTCTGCATTGTACATTATTCTGATTGCTTAAATTATTCTCATGTTACTTCTTCTATTTTACCACAAAAACTAAAGAGTAAGCAAATTTTGTAACACCATTGAAAGTTTGAGGTGAATTTTCTTGGCTCCAGTTAAAATGTTTGTTACATATGTATCAAAGAGTAATAAAATATGTGATGGCTTCTATGATACCATTGGTGGAGATTCCACTCCAGAACTATTTGTAACATTATAAATTGAAATTTTTTGACATTGCTCTGCATTTATTAATGCTGCACTCTCAGTCGGATGGCTACACTGGCCACTGTATTGTTTGTTGTGATTGTATTTCTAGGCTCATGACAGCCCTGTGAGGACAATGGTATGGTCTCATAATGATGTCTGGATGGTGACCGGTGATCACAGTGGTTACGTCAAGTATTGGCAGTCAAACATGAATAACGTCAAGATGTTCCAGGCTCACAAGGAGGCCATCAGAGGGCTCAGGTACAGCGAAACTGCTTGGAAAATTTCACTCTACATACTCCTCTTTCATCACCTCACCATTTACACATACTTCCTACTTTCTCATAATAAAGTATACCACCATACCTTCCTGGACATACCCAAACATGCCCTCCCTGCTGAATCTTGATGCTGATGGGTAGACATTTCATCAACTCATAAAAGAATGGTGAAATGAGAGCCATTTTGAAATAAAATTAAGTCACTGTCATGAATAAATTTCGCCCTCATCTATTTTTTTACTTACAATAAATAAATAAACACCTACAAATCCACCGAAGAAGCTTGACCTCTTTTCCAGGAATTCTGTTGTGTCAGATTTTCAATAATGTAGATAAGCTTTTAATTAAAACCAGAGTGAGCAACTACTCTGTGACATACACTAGTTTTTAATTTAGACAACAACCCATTAAAATGGATTGCTGTTTAATTGAACCAAGTTGTCAACCTGCCTGTTTGTTTAATTATAGTCAGATATCAAATTATAGTGCATTTTGCTCATGCATGAGAAAGGTCTAAACTTATAAGACTCTTCTATAAAAGAAAATATTATCATGATGCATATTTTCACAACCCTAGCAAATATCAGCAACAAGTATAGTCTTTGTATTTATGTAAATATAGGATATGTACCACCTGGAAGTGACAGGTCTTGAGTGTTCCAGTGACCCCTAGAGAACTGATGGAAGCAATTATGATCACTCCTGATAGGGTTCCCCAGAAAAATTTTAATGCAGGAGCCTGATGAAAGGTCCATGTAGCATCTGCACCCAAGGGTAGCTGCAAAGACATGATTTCCAATAGGGAGGCCATTAAGTGATGATGTCACATTGAAAACAGTTGAAGTCAATGGGAGTAACTTACCCAAGAAAAATTCTGTGTGTAACTTTATACATGGGGCTCCCAAGCCAGTCATTGAGGAAAAGGGATGGACACATTATATAGGCCTATGAGATGTGGGTGTGTAGAATGTTGTTCAAAATAACCTGGATGAGAGAGAAGATAAATGAATGTTAGGCATGGTATGCGTAGAGAGGAATAGAAATGATAAAACAAAAATAACCTCCATTCACCTGCTCCTTCCTTTTCTCGTATCTCGCTCGCTCGGGGACAGCAAGAGGGGTGTGGTATTGGATGCCGGGACACGTCGAAAGCAAAGGACACCGTGCTCCGTCTTGCGTTCGTTCAATCACGTAACTTTTTTTTTTACCGTTGCCACCTTCGAGTATATAATGTACTAGAGGTGCCCTTTCTGGAAAAAGTGTCTTCAGAGTAAATCGTCGATTTGCGACTTCAGACAGGGGACGGTCTCGGCAATCCTTACGGTTGGAAGTGATTTTTTTAGATGAATTTAATATATCTGAAGGTTGAGAAAAAGGAATAACGTACTACGTATTTTTCCACTAAGATTTTTAATCTTGAACGACTAGTTTCAACGCTACGGCGCCATCTTCAGGTACATTACACAGGTACTTCAGGTACGGGTACAAAAATCATACATAGACAGCCATCCGTGGGTCTGGTGGTGGGTAATTACATTGTGCCCGCGAGACCGAGGGTGGCGTCTAGCCACCCGAACACACCGTCCCCCGTCGTAGTGGCACCTGGCTTCATGACCAATCGTAACCCGAATTTCTTTTCTTCCTCCTTCGATGCCCGCCCCCACTGTCTAACATGAGTGTATATAAATGGCTGTCTATGTATGAT
>WURS02000018.1:2190256-2203297 GCA_011762765.2 Rhinocypha anisoptera
TCTTTGGTCTCTTTTTCCAATAGTCCATGTCTCTGATCCATAGAGTGCCATGCTCCATACGAATGTTTTCACATATTTTTTGGTATCCTGGTGAATTATCTATGGTCTTATTTTCCTTAAAATTTATGTTGAATGAAACTTGAGGAAATCTCACTAAAGTACTCTCTCTGCAGCAGGTGAAATGTCTCAATATTTAATTCCCATTTTTTTAAGCTTGAAAAAAAAATATTGCCTTTTCCACGTAAAAACTTTTTCATTAAATAAGTAACATCATCAGGTGTTAAAATCATTACGCAGCATTTTTTTTCAACCTTTAAATATGAATTTCCGCAAAGTAGAGCCAGAAACAATGCATCCCATTTGTTTATTGGATTTCCCTTAATACTGGGGTACCATTGGCCAACAGTGAATCCTAATCCACTGTAATTGAGAATTCTCACATCATAATAAAGGTTTATATTATAAGGTAGCATATATACAGATTGATTTGAATGTTAAGCTATGTGAAAGAAACCAATTAGGGAATATCATTAATGTGCATAGTTATTAAATCAATTAAATAGTCACTTAAAACTTTAAATGGGAATGAAACCACCAGACAGGTAACTCAATATAGTCACTGTTTGGCTGAAATATTGCTATGAGAACATTTTTTCATCTTATATTGGACTTTTACTCAGTATATAAAGGTATACATTGTTAATTGGTCACCATTAACTCTCACCACAAATACTATTAGGATATCCAGGAATCCATTTTATATCATGAGTTTTGTAGAAGGGCAGTTTTTCTTCCCATAAGTGACCATTGTTTAAGGCTCAATTTTTTAATGCCTAGTCAGGTCGAAAGTAAAAACTGATAGTAAAAAAAATTAAAAATAATGGAGCATATATCTTTGGATTAATGAGTTCATTTACACATAGAAAACAACTATGTCATAACCTGAGAAAATTTATTTTCTTATACTAATTAGATTTCTCGTACGGCTATGGTTATATGAATAATTACACCAGAAGATTAATAAAATGGACTAAATTCATTACTAGTAAAGATCAGTTGGGCTTTAGGAAATGGAAGAGTGCAACACATGATGTTATAGCAATAATGAGGACACTAATAGAAAGACTAAATGATCATTTATTTATTTCAAATTGTAAGTTTTTACATAAGCTTTGGTTAAAATTTCAAAAACTGAATATAGGTATCCCAAAGGTAAACCTGTTTTGGGATTACAATCATTTATCAATACAAGGGAAGGCAGTTTGGCTTGTGATTTCAATATATATGTTTGGGAATATGTATTATTATATCAAATGTATATGTTAGGGAATATCAGAATTTTTAAAATAAATTATTCAATAGAATAGATTGGCAGCATACATAATGAAACTATTACAAACTTTAGGAAAGAGGAAAATTCAGGTTGGATTCTTTTGTGAGCAAGTTTGGAGAAAATCAATTGGATGGACAAAGTGGAAGCCAAATTAAAGAGGTGTTAATAATTATCAGGGAGGTAAGCGCGTTTTTGAGGAAATTTGAGGCTGCAAGGAATTGTATAACAATGGAATTAAATGGAAATAGTTTGTTGAATTTTGGACACAGTATACTTTTAGTTAGGTGAAGAAAGGAAAAAGCTGGATTTTGTGATGAAATGTAGTATTTGGAGCTAAATATTGATGAATTTAATGCAAAATATCTGTAGATTTTCTTACTCCTTCATTTACATTATAAATCGTTTATAAGAGGATTACATTAGGTTATAGCTTGTGGAATCCTTCTAATTGGTAAACTATGGATAGTAATAATGAGGTTGAAAAACTAGTTAATGGTGGATAAAAGTTTAGTGTATTAGGAAACATGGACTCAAAGTTCTATAGAATAGTCAAGTTAGTTAATATTAAGTTTATTTGTTATTCTCTCATATTATTTTGATGTTTATTAGAAGAACATGAAAATAAAACTTCTCCATCCTGTAACAATCAAAATCAATTGTAAATTTGGCAACTATGAATTTGACCACTATGAAGGATGAAATTATTCTTTATTAACATTAACAGACTAGCCACCGTTTTTTATCCCCATTCTCATTTTAATTTCAATTATGCTTCTTTTGCATGGATATTAATGGCTCTTAAATATATGCAGTTTCTTGGCAGGCTTCTAATTCACATACTAAACATATCAGTATGAAAGTAACCTTTTTAGATCCTAGTTTTTCATTATTTAGAGTATTCATTTTGCAAGTAACATCAATTTCTGGTTGCACCCTTAAGACTTTCAGTAACACCCATAAGAATTTTCAAAGATTGCTTCCAGCAATCTATTAATCTAATTAACCATTCTGAAAGTTGCACATTTGATGTAGATGTTCAGAGAGAATATTTTTGAAACATGATCCCTGGTGATGGCTCAAAATCAAAATAATGGCTGTAATGTAACAGTGTTTGTCCACTTAGTTGTTGTTCAGCATCAAAAATTCAGCAATCCTCTCCTATACCATCAACAGGGTTGGAAATGGTAGTGTAGTCTCTTCAGTCCATATTTTTCTGCACTTTGATGTCAGTTCATACATTCCTGTTGTGAAAATAAAGATATCACACCTGGATTTGGGGATTCTACGAAATATCATAAAGTATGATGTATCATTATCACTTGTAAATCAGTTTATCTTTTCTACATCTAGAGCTGAGCCGGCTAAAGTTTTAATTTTGTTCATTTTTGTGTCAACAAATAAAAAAAGACCTGACATGCTTTTTATATACTATGTGGTGATGTGTTAATAAATAAAATTCAATCATCACAACGTTCCAACCTACCTTAGCCTATATATCTCATAATATTATAAATACTTTTTCTGATTCCTTATAAATAAAAGTTTCTGTTTTTACACCTTTTACCTGAAAACTTGTCTGAAGAGTATCAATTGAAACCTAAAGCATAGTTAAATAAAGCTGATGAAAAGTCATTAAACCTTGACCAACAAATTCCCATTTCAGACCCTAGAATGAACCTATTACATCATTCCAAGTGTAAATAAAGAATTTACCCTCCTTTATTGGATTTTAATGAATGATAGTTGCATACCATGTTTTTCATTTATGGTTTGTTTCATATTGGTATCCATAGTAAATTTGATGTATTGGCATCTTTTGTATTTGTGGAAAAAAGCACACTGGCTTGTTATTTTGTGCATTGCGAGGTGGGAATTTCTTATCAAAATGAATATCAAGTATTTTTTCGTGGTGTGAACACTGTATCTGCCAAAATGTAACTTATTTTTTTATTACAATAAAATCATTGACCTCTAACAGTGTGATATTTTTGGAAAATGCAACGTTCCATTGCGAATAAAAATTTCATTCGAAACAGAAGCAGTTGGGTTGTTTTGCTAGCTATTCCGTGATCCCCTGCACCCTCACCCACACACAAGCCCTGCGAACAGCCTTTGCGCATAGGGAACGAATCACACAACTATCGCATGAAAGCAGGGAATGAAATACAAGTACCTCATCCAAGCTTTTGTCATTGCTCAGAAATTTGTTGGAGGTTGAAAATTCCACAGTGACCACAAGAATCAGTTCAATTCAAATGTGGTCCAACAATGAGTAAAGTTGTCACTCCCCTCTTTAGAAAGCGAATAGTAATTATGAAGAAGATAAATAATTTGAAATACTATGTTGTCAAAGCATATGATGCAGTGTATTTTGTTTTTCATGCACAGTCTTGTTATTTGCTGGTGGGTTCTCTTAGTGAAATTTTGGGCAAAAAGATAATGGGTTTGCTGGTGTTATTGTTGCCTAATTGGTTTATCAGGCTTTCAGCGTTCTGACATTAGAAAATCTTCTACCTATCCTAGCTTCAGCCCTACGGATCAAAAATTTGCTACTTGCTCTGATGATGGTACGATCAGGATATGGGACTTCTTGCGCTGCCACGAAGAGAGAATTTTACGAGGTAAGTGTGTGCCCACTGGTAGTGAGTGAGGTCTGTTTTTGGCATAATCTTCAATTCATTACCAAAAATTCACAATAAAGGGTCCCTGCATATTGTGTGCCTTAACTTCTGTGAAAAGAATATAGTTCAGAAGAGCTGAAAACATTGAGAAGGAAGATTTTTCCAAGACTCAACAATGTTTCCTAATGTACAGCTTTATCAGCAACTGTTATTCATTTATTAATTGCTTACCTTTTTATCATGTCAATTTTTTTAATGTCTTCATTCTGTACAAATTGCAAAAATCAAACTGATCTTTTTTTATAACTGTAGTGAATGACCAAAGTGAGCTCATATAATTATTTTAAGAAGATATGTTACAAAGGTTTAAGCTGTTTTTTGACTACATGTATCAATAAAACATTTACCTCAGTAGAAAAAGAAAATGTATGTTTCCATGTCAGTGTTTCAATTTGAGTAAAGTTTTCAAAGACTGGTAAGAAAGGGATTATTCACATGTTACATTTCCAGAGTT
Source organism: Rhinocypha anisoptera (assembly GCA_011762765.2). Classification (NCBI taxonomy): domain Eukaryota; kingdom Metazoa; phylum Arthropoda; class Insecta; order Odonata; family Chlorocyphidae; genus Rhinocypha; species Rhinocypha anisoptera. The sequence continues at coordinate 2,194,725 of WURS02000018.1, forward strand.
TAAATGTTTTAAAAGAGGTTTGCGTTCATTGAAAGCCAAGGTTAGTAAATGAAAGATGAGATGTCCTAGTAGTATTTTTCCTATCGTTTTAGTCCTGAGCAATGTTTGTCAAATAAATAAAAATGAAATTTGCCTTCCTTGTGAAGTAATAATGTGGGGAGAAGTCATGTGCCATATCTTCGGCAGGGAATATTTAATGGATTTTGTCTTTTTTTTGGCATAGGCAACTTTCAAAATGTTGTTGCATGCGAGAATACTTTATAGAGTGATGCTCTTCATTGTGTCTTATCCTGTGGGCCTCAACCTCATCTTCCTTTAGGGCATGGTGCAGATGTGAAGTGCGTCCATTGGCATCCACAGAAAGGTCTCCTCATCTCGGGAAGCAAGGACAATCAGCAGCCGGTGAAGCTTTGGGATCCTAAAACCGGACAGTCTCTAGCTACATTGTGAGTTGAATGTCTGTTGGTGGTCTCTGGTGCAGGGGATGTGAAAAATTCACACAAAGGTTTTATGAATGAATGAGAGGTGTTAATAGTGCTTCCATTCATCAAGAAGGATGAGGGATTAAGAAAATTACACAATTTGGATTTGAATTTTTGCCAGATGACCCTTTACAATGCTGCCCCGTGATAATGGTGCTGCATCTTTTTAATAAAAAACATGTTTTCACTCAATAATTGGCAACAAAATAATGGAAATTACACTGACTATGCAGAGGTAGTATATTTATAAATGTAACATTTTGATCAGACATTTATACTGTTGCTATGTATGATAATGTGATTCGGATGAATGTAGAATTTACAATTTATGAATATGATCTTCTCAATTTGAAGGTGATACTTCCTATCCTTACAACTGAGCTTCTTGAGCCTTGTCCTAAGAACTAACGGTCTTTCCGATACCTGTACATACAATGTGGCAAGGCAATTTAAATGATTAAGTCACAGAAAGTGTGCAATTAAAATGTAGACTCCATATTGTCACTAGATTGAAATCTAGTCTTCCATTTAACAGTACCTTTTGTTTATTTTTGTTAAGATCATTCAATGCTGGTTTGTGAACATTGAGCCTCATAAATGTGGGACTACTCATTAATGACTCCAATTTTTATTGCACATTTAGATAAAGAAGATGTTATATAACATGTCTGATAGATATTCACTTAAATAATTCATGACAGCATTAAATTATTCGTGCAACTAATTGGTTTTGATGCACAAAATTTAGGCCAAATAAAATGTAAAGCAGTTCCCATAACATACAACAGCAGTCTGATATTGGTTTATCTAGCATTTCATAACTTATTATTCCTTGTGTAGTTGTTTTCAAGGCTTGTGACCTTAATCTCTCTTCTATCTTTTTATTCTCATACTTGTATACCTTTCATCCTGGTCTGAAGAGCCTAATATTAGTGCTGCTGCTAGTTATTGCTGCTGAAACAACACCATTAACAACAATTATACCTTGAGAAAATCAGGCTTCTTAGGAAGAATCATTTCATTTTTAGATGCCTAAATGTAGCTTCTTTTGAACACTATATACTTTATGATATTTCGTAGAATCCCCAAATCCAGGTATATCTTTATTTTCACAACAGGAATGTATGAACACTTTGAAACTTGAGGAAGTCTGTTGTCAAAACCCATTTCAGTTCTATGGTTCATTAATTTACTCCCAATTGTACAAATGCATATGAATTTAGTTTAGAAAACATTTGACTGTTTACATCCAAATACATATTTCACATGTATACGAGAACAATTTTTATAGAGGCCATGATTCAGTCTGATCTTCAACACGAATATCTCTGTCTCTCTCTCTCCCACCAGAACTGAAAACATAGTAACAATTATGCTTGGAGAACTGAATCAAATTAATTATCCAGGGATACATCCTCAGTCTAAATTTAGACACTTCTCTTAATGATTACATTTCTGCAACATTAATATTGCAAATTATTATGCATTAATATCTGTTATATACAAGTCATCAATGTAATGATTTATAATGACATTACCTTAAAAGAGTCTAATGTTGAATTCCAGTCTCACACGTCTTCTTGTATTGTCTGAATGAAACAATTTCCTATTACCCTGGGACCACAAAGACAACATGCTACATGGAGTTCTCTCCCTAACATGTGGTTTTCTGCATCGACTGAATACTTCATTGTCTTTTATCAGGAGGTAAATTATTAAACTCATAAATTTAAAATGTACTTCTGCTGAATTATTTGTCTGAGGCTTTTGAAATCCCAGAGAATACTTACGAAAAATGCATTGATGTAAAGGAAAACCTTATTTCATACCAAGGGGTGGGGTGATATTAGAATATTTATTGGGTTAATTAGTTGTTTTTACCCTAATAATTGGAATCCATCCCATTATGGTTGGAAAAGAAGTCATTAACCGTAAACTCTTTCCCTACACTTCCATTTTTGTAAGCCTACATGGTAGCACTGGTGATGATAGGTAATCAACTGATTAAGGTAGGTTTCTTATGAACTCCAAAAAAGACTGACTGAGATCTGTCCCAACATAAATCCCTCTTCATCTATAAATATCATTCCATCTGAAATCTTTCTCCTATCTCTGCCTCGCTTACCCAACATTTTACCCTCTATTACAATCTTCAACATACCATCGCCTCTTGAGTACCCCTTCAATCTATCTTTCCTTGTTCAGATTTTCCCTTACTACTGCCTCTTCTCCCCTCCGTTCCCAGAACTACTACATTTGTTTTCTTCTCTGTCTGCTTTCCTTTTGTCAAAAGCCTCCAATCTATGCTCATTCTCCTTCCTCAAGGACCGGCTTTACGAGGTGCACTCAAGTTATAAGTCCTCCGATTTCTTTTCTAACTAATTATTCACCTTAAAAACAATGAAACTTGTGTTACTTCTCTATGTAATCTCCCTGCAGCCAGACACATTTTTCGCAATATTGATGCCATGATTCTATGGCCGAGGTGAAGGCTTCTTTAGATGTCTGTTTTGACCACTGGAAAATCGCTTTGATGCTGTCGGTGTGCGAGGCCGAGATTGTTTTGGTTCGTTGTCACATGATGTTCTAACTTCTTTAAACTGGTGCACCCATGTTCGCACTTTCGACACATCCATGACTCCATCACCACATGTCTCCTTCAACTGGCGATGAATTTCAATCGGTGTCACACCTCGAATGGTTACACGCTGGTCATGTAACGAAAGTGTCGCATTGTTTTAAGTATCGAAAACAGTTATTATTATCGCGACTGCCGCTAGAGGTTCTGTCTGTTGTACAGTGCTGTCATCCCAGTCACGAATTGACAAAGAATGCCCACTCATTTTAAAACAAACCGCATGTTTCTATCTGTTTCCAGTCCGGATAAAAAAAATTGAAGGCCTTACAACTTTAATTCACATTCTGCATCTACAGTGTTCGGTAAATATCTTCCACGTCTCGCCTCCGTTAAGCACGCTTGGTATATAGGTCTCGGTTGATGTCATCGAGAGTTTGGCACGGCTCTCAATCGAGGACGGAGTGCTTAAATCTCTAATTGCTGAATACTGTTATGATCACCGTAGCAGTGTAACAAAGTTATTGGAAGAGTCAGGCTGGGAACCACTCGTTGATCGTAGGCTGTAATATAGGTTAAATTTATTGTATAAATTTGAAGTAGATTATATCAATGAAGAGGTTAAATGTATATTGAAAACCCCATCATACTATGATAGATCAGTTCACGCCCGGAAAATCAGGGAGATAAGATTGTAGATCAAATAGATTAGGAATGTCATTTTTCCCCCGAACCATTAGAGATCAGAATAAACTAGGACCAAGGGATCCTTAGGAAGAGTGGTGTATGTATATATTTTATTTTTACTCTGCATCTTTTCTCTCTTTTCCTTTATTATATATTAAAATATTATTTACTTACAGCTATTTTATATTAAATATTATTATTTTTCTTTGTTTCCGCATGGTTTGTATATTCACCGTGAAACGATTTGTATTCAGGAGTCTAACATTGTCCCGCATGTTGTGGACGATTTTCTAATATTTTATTATATTTTGCATGCGGTTTGCCTCATTTTTAATTGCAATTTGTCTCTCTAAACGTTTGCACTCGGGAGTGAACGCGAATGTTTATTGGTCGCTCACCCCCTGCCACCCTTCCCTGCGGCGGTTTGCAGGGTGATGCCTAGTGGAAGTAGAATCTCGCCTCTCTCTATGGCTGTCTCTTCAGTTCAACGATTGGATTAAAAAGGACCCGTACGAAAATGTTTCCTTCGCTTCCCCCTTTCTTCTTTCTTCCGATCTTTCGTTCGTGTTTTGAGTTTTTTTGTGTGGCGTTCCATATTCCGCATTTTTAAAGTGTAGGAATGTATCATTCTTATACCGACCTTGACATTCGACGATGGGAGCGTGAAAGACCATGCTAATTACTTTTTAAACTTTAGGTCTATTCTTAAGATAAAATAAATTCACTCAGATTCTGAATTTGATTTGAATTCAATCTGATTTCAGACTGAAATTATTCAAGTATTATGACATGATAGAACGTCCATGTTATCCTTCCATATGATTTTAATCGCAAAATAGTAATGTCAATGCTCTTATTTGTCTGTTTATCAACCAAATCAACCGGGAATATCATCCGCTAGATATTTTGAGCTTTAAAAGACACCAGAGTAAACAATTTAAGTTAGATTCAAAATCAATAATCTTACATTTTATGCCTAAAACTGTTCTTGAAAAATAAATTTTTAAATTGTAATTATACGAACTACGTTTTCCGATTAAATTACTTCAATTTCCAATGAAGAAGAAGAGAATTTAAGATTTTTATCTTCAATTCCGGGCTTAGGTGAAGTACCCTGAGCCTGGAATTGTTTAAATTTCTTACTTTTAATGATTTAAATTGAGGAAGAAACGAGAGTTTCTTCCTGCACAGATAAACGAGAAGAAAAAGTTTCAAAAATTGAGTATTGTATATTAAACGACGTCATATGCTCCCTTGAATATGCTGTGCGTCATCTACATCTCATTTTTTCAGAGTGCATCAGTCTTATTACCTGATTACATATCTTTTGAGCCGAAAAGGGAGGCTAATTTTGGTTATTACTCATATTTTGCATATATATGAATTGTCATTAGTTTTATCGTAGCTGTTTTTATATGAAAAACGATTTGAGATTACTGAAACGGGCAACCATCTTTAATGCTTAAATTTTTTCTCCTTTTCATCAATTAGGAGGAATGGTGATAAAGAGTTTATTTTTTATTCAAATTTTTTGGAAAGACATCATACAGAGATGAATTTTACTGACAAGGGGATATATAATTCACAACAGCCAACATATTACCTGTCTTCGTAAAGCTAATTAGTGTTAACCTATCAAAATATTAAATGAGAAGGTCTGAATAGAGAAATGAATACTCGCCTCGAGTAGTGAAAGCCATGCATAATTTTAATTAATCCTAAAACATTATGCGTTAAGGCTGAGAAAAAATGTTTTTTAGTCCTGGGGGGTGATAAGATTGGAGATCTCACCATTTTTTTTATTCCCTCTCCTCTTCATGACCTCCATTTTATGCAAATGATCTTCCGGGGAAAACGTGAGAGAGAGAGAGAACGAATGGACGAATCCGGTCGCTAGGAAATATATTTGGGCCACCATCTCGTACGGCAGAACTCAGTGTCGCCCTCCGGAAATTCAACTGGGAAAGAGAGAGAGATTGGACCGGAGGAGTGGCGGGGAACCAGATCACCAGATTACTAAGGAGCGGCTGCGGCAGGGGGCAGTTGAGACGGAGTGTGCGTCCGAGGGTATGGGGGATGAGTTGGAGGCAAGGGGCACCTGAAAAAGGACGGGAAAGAGACTACTTTAGGGTTTACGGGGAAGCCAAATAGTCATTGGAGTTAAATAATACAGTTCTATCCTCGTTTCCAGGCGAAGACCCATCTTCCAACGTCAACCACCTTCCCATTACTCCTTTTTCCTCTCCCTTTTCCTCCCTGTCTCGACCTATCTCTTTTTGCAAATGGCACCCTCCTTACTTTTATTAATCTTTATTTTCCTGTTCCCTCTCCATCCTTTCTCTTACTCTCTTCGGTACAATTTCAGTTTCTCCTCCTCTCCTCAGCCTTTCTCTCCCTCCCTCTCCACCACCCACGACACCAGCGGGATCACGCATGAGTTTAACGTTCCAAAATTTAAGCCAGTAAGGCCGTGGGTTCGGGTTACATTTCCAACTCGCTCCCTCTCTCTACTTGATACATGATGACCTCACTCCCCGTTAGTCACATTTTTTTTTCCTCCTGATCCCACATAAAAACCGATAAGGTTAGGCCTTGCCCCTTTCATCAATGAAATGCTGCTTGCCTTGCTACTTAATCTCACTAAAAGACGTAGGGCCCATAAAGGGGCATGAATATTTTTCTATGAGAATCCATTTTTATGGAAACCATATTACTGAACACATGCCAGTGATACGATTTTTAATATATCCTTTGATGTTTGTAAGGAGCGAGGGCCTCAAAGAAAAATATACCCACCATAATTTTATTATCTTAGTTCATCCACCGTATTTCCTCACGCAAATACCCCCATATTTTTATTCCAAATTACTAGCAAGAAATAGAGAGAGGGAAATGATGTAATAACAAAGAAATTTTTAAAAATTGTTTGTCCAAAAAATGCTTTCTCGGAAATGAGAAGCAGATGGTGTTTACCCCTATTGTTTACTAGCAGTTAGCTATACAATTTTTATAAATAACATACTGCACTCCGTCTAATCCTGTATACATTGCACATCATTAAGGTATCTGTATCTGGATCCAGAATCTCGGGCGGTAGCAAATTCTTCAGACGAAAAAAAATAAGCCATCGCCATAAGAATAACAGAGTATTGGTTTAGTTATTTACTCGTGACTGAGGTTTGTCGAGTCCCTTCTGCTTACTTGTGTTCAATTTCAATCCAAATTTTCAACCAACGGTGACTGGAAATTCAATCCTGTGCAAGTTGAATAATTGTCTGTTTATGAATGCAACCATGTGTACTTAATGTAATCGAAGTCCATAGTGGTCCCAGTAAGTGATGCATAAAATTTATCATTGTACATAATCAATACACGTCTCCACTACCAACTTATGACAATTTATATCAGTGGTTCACAAAGTGGGAGCTACCAGTCCCACAAATGCTTGAAAAAGGTTGTTAAACACTGATTATAGGATTACTTTTTAATCATGGGCCTTTATAGATTTTTAAAAGATGTTTCTCAGGACATCCAATGAATGTTTTCGTAGTGCAAAAGCGTGCAGAGTCAATTGGAAACGATAAAGTAATTAAACTCTAAAAATTTTACTCTTTTTTCTGATATGATGTTGGAATTTCATTGATGTGATACCGAAAAACAAATTGGAATCACAATTTTTGTTTGAGTGACGTTAGAGCAAACTAAGGGGACATAGCTCTGGTACTAACTTCCTGACAGAACAGTTGGCATCCGTTTTAGAGTCGAGCATTTCAGCCGCTGAGAGAGGAGTGGTGCGAGGTATATCTCCGGCCCCATTGACCCCGCCACAACACGGAAAATCATTCCTACCTTACACATTCCTACCATTGCCGTTCCGCATCTCCTCATCCTTAGATAAATACGTGGTTTCCAGCGTTACTTGGTGGAAGCGATCCGTGATCGAAAGAAACGTTGATCAAAATTTACGTAATCTATTACACAAACTTGGCTTCGACGCATAGCGTCATTACCAGATGGACACAAAAATAAACACTCTCCTTATAAGGAGGTGTACGTTGGTTGCGTAATAAATTACAAATGTGGAAATACTAAGTGTTTTACTTAATCTTTTCCTCGGGGATTTTTCTCGGGGATGAGAATAATAGAATAGAATAAATTTATTTTGTTCGGTGGCAACACTTGAGGACAAGAACTTGGGAACAAGAACAGTTACATCAAGAAAAAAAAACAGAAAAATAGAAAACAGAGGTCAAAGGAAAATAGTACAATAATTTTAATTGCGCACACACACACATATATATATATATATTTAATTATTTATATCAATATATATATATGAATATTTACATAAATATTTATATATATATAATATAGATACATGAAAATATATGTATAAGTAAATAAATATATATATAGTTACATAAAGTACATCTTTCTATATGAAATAGATTTTAGTAGATGAGCTAGATAAGGGAATTTCTAATTAAAGAGTTACACAAATAAGTAGCATTGAGTATCATATATGTATCTAGGAGATACTTGTAATATTGTAATTTAAAAATAATGGGAAAGGTTAGGAGGAGAAAGAGAGAGAGAACTTTAGCAATTACAGTATACAGGAGAGTTGTGGGGTATGCTGCGGCATGGAGGATAGAGAAATGGCGTAGTATCCGGTTGCCTAAGGCATTGCACACCACTTGCCGACCACCCGAAGAGACGCCCTCCGGCCACCCAACCCCGGGCCCCCGGGAAAAGGACGCTAGGGGGAGTCAGAAGACGCGTGGGAGGGTTTCGCGAAGCGAACCCGACGGCGACCCATCAAACTGTGC
>WURS02000018.1:2203397-2213926 GCA_011762765.2 Rhinocypha anisoptera
AGCTAGCACTAGATAGGAAAGGATGGAGGGCTGCAGTCAACCAATCTTCGGATTGAAGTACTGATGATGATGATGAGAAGTAAGGTTAATGCTAGAGGATAGGATTAAATGGAAGACACAATCAAAGTCTCTAGAGAGACCACAGGTGGTTAAGGAATCAATATTACATTGACAACAGAAGTGGACTGACCTTCTTGAAAACTATACTGCGAGGGGGTAGTTAAATTATTGGTCTCAAACGTTCATATAGCTGACTTCTAATTGCCGCTAACCTGCTTAGCCTTGGGGTAGTGTATTCACCGGTTATAGGTGTTGTTTGTCCAATAGGGTTTTTCTACGATCTGAAGAGGTGCAAAATGACCCTAGCCATCGAAGCACCCTATAATCTACTACTGCTAGTTTGCCTTTTACAGTATTTTACCAAAAACTGTAATTATAAAAATATAATGATATCTGCATGTAGAGTTTTTGTCCTTTTTGCAGACAGGCACAATTCTAATATTTATTGGGACTGGGGAAAATACCTGATTGAAGGCAAGAATTAAGGATTATGACCACTGGTTAGTCAATTGAATTGTACAGAACTTTAATTAAGCCAGTTGATAAGCCATAAATATCAGTGAAACTATAATTCTTTAATAAAATTCTGTCTTTTGGTGTGGCCCATTTCCATTTAAATGGTGGACCAGTCACAGGGATTTTATGAAAAAGGTGGGAAGTAGTGACAGTAGTAAGATCAATGCTCAAGACTAGTTAATTGACAGCATCAATGAAGTATTTCTTCAAATTATCTGCTGTGAAGGATGAACAGTTGGGCCGAAAATGGCCCAACGTAGTTCCCTCTTAATTATTTGCCAAATTGCCTTATTATGTATACTGGCATTCTTCACAAAATTATTTTTTTTGAGTTTGGAGGAAAAAAAGTTGGGAGAGATTTAAATTACATATTTTATTATTTTTCCTTGAACTGTTGCCTGGCACTCATGTATTCACCATTTTTGGGATTAATGTAGTTCGATTGTAACTGAATTACCCCGAATCTAAAACAGGTCAACTTCCTGCAAAATTTTCAACAAGTGGTTAACCTATGGTTGGTGGTGGACTTCAAGTGGTTGGACTTCTTGTATGATTTTGATCTAAATATACATTTCCTGGAAAAAAGTATTAAAATGGAGCAAAAAAGACAATATAATTAACATCCCAGCAAGTAAGCAAAGTGGGCTATGAAATATTGGTATGGAATTATCGCTCTTATATTCCCTCTTCTATGGTTGGTGTATAAAGTGTGGGTGATGATATTTTAATTGAAATTCCTATTAGATGGTGTGTTAATGGTAATAAAAATCTTTAAACAGTTGTTGCATAGCGTCAGCTATGACTGTTATTACAAAAAATTAATAAAAAATACACTTAAACACAAATTTAAAAATACATACAACACAATGTTACAGACAATGTGAAAAGATATGTTTAAACATGGTGTTTAGAAACTGATGCTGGAGAAATCCAAGTGCAAAATATTCAGGCCTAGTGAGTAACCATTTCTCTAAGGTTACTCCAAAATTGTCCTTGTCAACATTTTTGACAGCATTTTGGAAAATTTGACACGCATACTTTCTGATTTTTGGGTACTAGCTAGCCTACATTGAGGAATATACAGGTTGTATTTACCTCTAGTGTTGTAAACATGTACATCAATCCTCATGGAGTAATCAATTATGTTTTCATTAACAGACAACAGAGAATAAATAACATAAAATCTATATACTAATTCTAAGATTAACAAAGAGTGGTCTAGAGGATGTGAGTTTCAGAGTACTCTGACCTTTTTCTGAATTAAAAGTAACAATTTTACGCCTGAAGAATATCCCCAATCTTATTCCATATAACAGATGGGACTGGAAAATGGCATAATATGCAATAATAAGATACTCATCACACAGATATAATTAGAGCTTCCTGAGCAAAAACAATGCTCTGGCCAGTTCTTTTCCAGTAAAATGGAATTCAACACCAGTATTATGATCCAGTAGGGCAGAGCTGTAAAGGATGTTTCACGTTTAATCTATGAGAAAAAGTATTAGAATATATGCACGTTAAAATCTGGGATGATATGAAGAGAGTGGTAGTTGACAGGACAGCTTTGAGTTACTATATTAACCAATCTTTGCAATAACATTTCTTGATAAACAATGCAAATTCTATTAACTAAGAATAGTAATTAGAGAAAAATTTAAAAGTACTCGAGTTCAGTTTATGAAGACGAAAGGGTAGAAGCAATAAGTGTAAGCTAAACAATTGTCAAAACTACGTCGGTTATCGGGTTAATGTCCGTGGATACACACTATATGTATTTATATATGAGTAATACATATGAGTTTCATTTTTGTCGGTGATCTGTTAGGTGATCTATCACGCACCATATAATTTTGAAGCCACGATTTTTGACTCGGTATAATGCGTAAAATAGTTCAAATAAAATCGCCGATCGATTATCTTTTTTAAAAGACAGCCTGGCTGGAATACCTTGAATACAATTATTACAATTTATTTTTTGATTGTGGAGTACTCCCATATTTAAATAAACTCCAAGACGGTAATGATCTAAAAATAAGAAGTAGACACTAATTCACAAACCTACATGTGGTCCAGCGTGGCCTTTTAAAATTAGATGTCTTGTTCTACACCAACTTTACCTACCTTTTCATCGAATTTATTTCCTTCTGTCTCAAATTTTAAGGCAATTTCAAATACATCAAGCGAATACAATAATTCTTCATCATCACACAAGTCAAGATTGTAATTTCAGAAATGGAGGATCGTCGCGGGCCGGTGTAGCAGAAAATAACAATTGCCACCATCTGCGCGAATTCGACAAAAATAACAGGCAAACTTTTAATATCATCTAACACGGTTGTATGAAATATTTTATACGACTGTTGTTAATCACTTTGTCCAAGTATTTCTACCTATTTTAATATATTCAGACTTGGTGGACGTTAGGCAAAACTTGTGAAAATCTACAGGGTAAGTGTTACATCTCGCATTCATTTTACTGGTTGGCTATTGTATTCATATGGCTATTACTTTGGTTAGCTGAACTTGGCTAACCAAAGTTATTACTTTTTATATTTTTGCTCACCTTGTTGTATATAACTGAGTACATTGGTTGAAAGTTACTTGAAATGATAATAGGCAATCTACATACTTAACTATCGATAATTTTCGGGCTACAAGATTATTTTTTTTAACCAGGAAATGAAATTGTACCACTAAAATGGCAATATTTAATATGGTAACAATTGGAGTAGCGGCAGCGTTCTGTGGGACAATTGCCTTGGGCTATATCCTTTACGATTTACAAAGAAAACCTGTTAATGGGAAAAGAAGCATAAAATCAAGTGAGTAGTAAACTGTATCGTACTGTTGGGAATAGCACTATGTGAGGCTTGAGATGTACGCAGTATATTTGAAATACAAGGATTTTTGTCTACCTATGACAACAGACTCATGTATAATATTTCCCTAAAACACATGGTGGTCAAATGTTTCCACAAACCATTTCACTTCAATGTCGTCTTAAATGGTTCAACAAACAATATTATAGTGCTAATGTGACGTTTTCTTTTACAGAATCTACAAATTCAGATTCCAAATCTGCGTCATTAAGCATACCAGATTTTAAAGACAAGTATACTCTACAGAAGTTCTTTATTGATGAGGTAAGTATATTTGTGGGGGCTCAGAAGTGTTCCCACCCAATGCCATTAGAAATCAAGCTCCAATTCGCTAGTGTAGTTTGGTCAAAATATAGGAAAATTATGGTCATATTGGCGTAGGTTTAGAGGGCCAACAGATACTGTGAATATTGACACAAGTCATCACTGTCAAGATAATATTTTTAAAACCTTTTCATTACAGGTCCAGCGTGGTGAGGAATTACTCAATGAGGGGAAAGATGAAGAGGCTGTTGACCACTTTGTAAAAGCCACTGTAGTTTGTAAACAACGTGATAAGTTTCTTCCCGTAATAAAAGAAAAAATATCGAACGAAGTATATGATATGCTACTTAAAGGACTTGCTGAAGTTAATGTTACAGTTTGATAGAAAAAAATAAGGCTGAATTTATACATGAACATTTCCTAACTAGTTTTACCTGAAAAGTCACCAATAGGTTTTTTCATCATTTAGTTTGCTTCTCGAGTGCATCGAATATGAATTATCGAGACGTTTCATTATGTTTAAATCCTGCTTATTGATTAAAGCAGTTGTTCACTTGATTGAACTTTTGTAGCTCGCTAGAGCATGATTTTGTAATAATTTATTTGTAAGTATGTTTGTTTACTAAAATGATATTAAAACTATAAAAAAGTATACTTTTGTCCTATGAAACCTATCTAAATTTAGATGAAACAAATAAGAGGTCACTCTTACATAATTTCTGCAGAATAAATTTTAAAAATTTCCTGTTTCAACGATAATTGTCATTTTCTGGTCCGATGACGTCGGTAATCATCAACATGGTCTGGTCTAGATGATGATGATTATCATTGAAACAGGTTGTGTTTTCATTTATTCTGAGGGAATACATAAAAACACCCTCTTATTTGTTTCATATTGGAATTCCACCATGTGACTCAGTGAATTTTATAAATTTAGATGTACCATTTCCTATTCTTGGGATAATTACAGTATTTTCAAGAAAATATCAGATGGTCAAGTTCCCAAATCAATTCCAACTATTCTGTGTACCATAAGGAATGAAAGTACTTGAGGTTTATCTACAATTACCAAAGTAATCAGAAAGAGTGCCATGGGTTGAGAGATGTATAAGAGAGCCTAGTATTCTGAATAAATGTGTCAAAGAGTTTTATAACCTTCCAAAGGGATGGGGGGTCAAAAAATTTAATAAGGGATTCAGTGTTTGCCAATGACCTTGTTTATTGTTATTAGTTTTCCATGTCTTCATACACGGTAGGTGTGAGGCAAATGGGAAGGAAAACAGGTTCTCTGATTATCAAAGACTTTCCATAATTATCATCTACCGTTAAGAGCTGTCATTCCTCCAAGGACTTGGTGCAAATGATACTTTAACGTAAAGAAGTACTTCATCAATGGCTAACTATTCTTGCTTCCTAGGCAACATACAACACTCCTTTTGTTTCATACCATTTCAGTCTCCTAGGAAATTCAAAGTTTTATCTCCATATAATGGTGCTTGGATGAAGAGAGATTGAAAGACTATAGAAATTAAATGGTTTACGTGGATGTTCCAGGGCTTTTAATGAAACAATGAATCTAGTAGAGCTTTGCAGAATCGTTTAATCATATATTTATCTGGGAGTGGAAAAGGAAAATTTATTGAGATTAGATTAGATGTTTTTATTCACCAAAGTATTTAGAAAATGCTTAGACCTCGTCAAATGTTCAAGCACACATGAGTGTGCAAAAAAAGCATACAGTTTACCTACAATTTATTAGAACCAATTAAAATACAACATTGCAAGTTGTATGAGTAAAGAACTCTTCAGCAGAATAAGGTGGTTGAAAATTTTGATACCAAGTTTGGGCATTGAATGTTGTGTTTTAGTTAATCTGCACTGAATTAGGGAGAGGAGGTTATTATGTCTTGTACTGTAGCTATGAGTTGCACATCTTGTAGGGAAGAGATCAAGGCTTTCCTTTACCCCCCTCTCATAGATGAAATCTTTTGTATCTTTTTTTAATTTTAGCTCATGACCCGATGTTTTTGCTCTGAAAGAACGTTTCGACGGAGGCATTTATTTTGGTTCACGTTGAACGCCTCCGAGTCTCTCTCTTCGGGCGTGACGTCTCGTGCGCACGTGCGGCCGATTTTTTAAAAAATTTCTTTCCGTGGCATGACGATGCCCTTCTTCTTTCAAACAACGATCTCAACTACGGGGGAGGGGGTCGCATCGCGTACGAACCCACTTGGGGAGGCAGTTTCGTCGCGCAGAGCCGTCTCGAGAATGACGACTCGAATCTTGAGAATGAAAAAATTTGTCAGATGAAATGGTTCTCCATGATTTTCAAAATCACTCTTCGGATTTATTTTACGGTAGTAAGAAACAGACTCATTTTGATTCGTGATGAAACCTACTGTGGCGGTAAAAGTCATCGTATTCGCGCGACGTCATCGGTGGTAATGCTGTGAACTGCTGTAATCGTCGTTTGTAACGGAGTTATTTCGAACATGTTCTGATTATTCTCGGAGAGTAGGTAAATTTAATTAGCTTGTCGCAAAATCACCCGGGAGATGTGAAATCGTTCCCGTAATTTTACACTGCTCTATTTTGTACATAATGCTATTCTCACTCATATCTATGTACGTGTACGATCCTGTGTTGAATATTGAAGGGAATCTCTATGGTCCCTCTATGGCTTGGTTTTTTTGAGTTATTTCGTAATTGGATTTGCATCAATGTGGAGGCGACCACTGAGGATCGTGCAAGGAAAAGAAAACAGGATAGAAGTCGTGCATTCGATCCCAGTTGTGAAAATGTCGAAGATAATCCCTCAGGAATCGGGAGTGAAACTGTACAAGAGTATATGCGATCAATAAATTCAAAAAGTATATAAAGATACCTTGAACTGGTATTACAGATTAATAAACAAAGTGTAAATAGTGTGCATAAAATTTTATCAAGCTTTAATCCGTTAGCGTCATGGTTATCAAAAGGATATTATTTCATACCAGCTCTCCAAGACACCCAGTATCTCTCACAGCTCTTCGTTCCTTCTTGGTTAATATGTCCCATCCTCCATCACGCTCCTCTCAGTAATAAATTCACCCTAATGGGTTCCCTCCTAATTTCTCCCCTTCTTTGTGCTTGGCTCCGTTATTGTATGCGTTTAAATATACCGCCTCAGGATGTGCTCAATTACTTCTTCGTTTTGAATCTTCCATCTGCGTGTTTTCGATAGCCCTAAGCCACCACATTCCTAGTGTGCTACCAAGTCTAGCAATTCATGTTTCGTCTTTGCTCCCTCTGCTACACCTCAAACAACCCCGTTCCACTTTCCTCTGTAGCCGCTGCTATTGTTTGTGGCCCACAGCTGTAGAAAAGTAAACTCCATTGTTTAAGAGTTAACGATCCTCCAGGCAAAGTGCATTATCCAACGAAGAGGCCGATTTAACCACCAAGAGTAATCAAGGATTGATATCCAATCTCATTCTCATTCGACCATTGTTTCCCGTATTTGTTAGTTGGAATTATTCCGTGACTTAATCGTCACGTCAACGTGATTTGTATTAAACAATGAATGCATGAACCAGTGAATCTAGACGACTTATCATCATAATCAGAGCTCTGCTGGTGTAGGTTCTTGGTGCTTCTTCAAGTCTCTCCCTCTATCTTCCGCACTTCTCTTCATATCGGCATGTCCTTTCCTGGCATCTTTCATGCCATAAATCAATTTATTTATCCTTATTTTGACTTCGGTTTTCCCCTTTACCCTTTTCTCCTTCTGGAGCATCTAAATCTATGGCATACACTGCAAATCGCCGCAAGGGCTTGTAGAAAGGAGTGAATACACATCAAGCATGCATTCTTCTAAGCGCAGATGAATATCTATTTAGTAATAACAAAAAATTTCATGCAAAAACTCAAAATAATCTTTAATACAAAAATATTTAGGCCCGATTTCATCAATAACAATCAATGCTTGATCGCCGATCATCTCTTGATTTGATCGACAAATTCATTGATTTTGTTTCACCAACAACGATCAGTGATAATCGGGGATCAAATCGCTGATCAAGTTGATTCTTGTTATTGGGCGATCAAATCGAGAATCAATATGGCGGACTTCGTTGTATCTTCTGACAATGAAGTTGAAGTTATTCTAGATTATTTTAATGTGAGAGCCCACCAAACACCCGTTAGAATTTGTCAGTATGTACGACGACAAAGATTTTAAAATAAGCTTCAGTTGACTAAAAATGATGTATTTTTCTTAATGGAAAAATTCAAAATTAACTAGAAAAACAAATCAACATAAATGATTTAATATCTCTTATAAATTAACTACTATTAACCCTACGATATTTCGAAAAAGGTCATTTTCAGGTTAAGCTCTTCAAGTTTACCCCGATTAGTTTAAATTTAGGGGGGTCTCAAGTGATGAGATGAGTAACACATTACGCAAAATTCAAGCTTTGTGTGCCTCTTTTGGAAGTTCTATTGTCGGCGTAACAAACTTTAAGTTTCATTATATCTTTTGATTTGACGGTTGAATGCCAATTGTAAATGTGTGCGGATTTATACATAATTAAATTTGACAATTTTACAATGACGATATATTACGTACGTCGCGGATATAAATGTGATGTGGTAGTTTTGAACCCTGTTTTATTTGCACCCCGAAAGTGTATTTATTTGAAGTGTACGTTAATGGTATTTATCATTAAATATCATCGAATATGTACATTCCAAAAAACATTATAAGGTGCTAAAATTGGCTTTTAGGACTTAAAAGCATTTACCTTGTATTAATAAACTGCAATTAAGCACCTTTAACCTCCATCATCATGAGTTTCCATGTCACCAAAATTAGTATATACGTAACTAAATAGGTAAAATATAGCAATAATTTCTATTGGAGCTTATATATAGCAAAATTAGCTTAAAATTATTTTAGAGAACATTGTGAAAATTGTATTGGTTAACAGTACATGGTATGATTTCCAAATAACTATCATAGCAGCAAAAATGTTTACATTACCAAAATGTGGTAAATGTAAGTATTAATAAACAAGTTGCTTAATTTTTGCTAAGGTCACGTAACAGAAACCAACAATAAGTCATCACATTTTCAACTTATGAAAACATATACGTTCTACAATTTCCGATCAGTTGATCGGCATTCTTAACCTATGATCATTTGTTAGTGAAATACGTGGTGGTGATGATCGTCAATCAAGAATTTGACGTCGATCAAGTGATTGTCAATCAACATGAGGGTGGTGAAACCGGGCCTAATAATCCATCATTTGGGATCATTGTTATCGATAGTAGGAAGGTATAACATGAGTGAAAAAGAATACGAACTACATTAGGTATCTGTCATTCTAATCACCCTAATCGCGATAGCTACCATACCTATTGTGTCCTTTAATCGCACGAGGGAAAAGTGGCATTTTAAATCTATCCCTTCTACTGTCTCCCTGATTTTATGTCTGCTGTCTGATATATCGTACCTTAGCAACAATGGCTTGTAATATGCCCTTTAACACTCCACCGAAGTGTTCTGCCTCGAATTTACTCATTACATTTAACCTGTATTTCAACCTGCGATCACTGAGTGGCTTCCAACCTAATTCTTCGATTAGACTCGTTATACTGCTACGACGATCAAGACACGTCATCAGTCTGTCTGCTCTACGTCCCTCACAAAGCTGCCTCAATAATCCTTCATGAAGCAAACTTCTCAAGATATTTCCTATCCACTTTCCGTTCCGTTCTTCTAAGGTGCCTACGTCTACGTAATACCCTGCGAACGGCCTTAAGGACGTGTGGCAGGGGGGAACCATCACCAGGCACACATACATTCCCTAATGCATATATTAGAGGTTATTCAAATTGAAAGACACTACTTACATGCAGGGATTTCTGTTCGACAGTCTATCTCCTTGATTTGAAGCACGTGATTTGATCTGCCGTATATGACGGGACTTGTAATATATTTGAACTTCTTCGCTGAAATGATCTTCCTTAAATCAGCACATTAATTAAACTATTCTCATTATTAATTCCCCTATTCTTCATCCTATGCAAACGAGTAACTCTCAATCTAGTTTCTCCAGCAAGGTTGTTACATTGTTACTTTGGTCGTAACGACCTTACACAAATCTAGCTGCTCTACGCGGCACTGCACTGATCTAACTCTAACGATAATGGTGTGAAGCAAACTTCTTCCTTTTCCTACTATTCTTAACGCCTCTTCATTCCTAATCCTATCCCATTATTATATTTAAATTGGGTACAGGATTTTCATGCGACTAATGTGTCTGATTGTTCGTTCATTAAGGGTAAGTATTATTGAAAGTAACGTGACATTCTCCAAGGGTATTGTCGATTGCTCATTCATGGAATGACGATTTCCGATCAGACGACGACCGTGTCTCGAGGGAAGTTGTGGCGAATCGAGGGGACGGGAAGTGACAGGCCCTCCACACCCTCCTACTCATGTCCCTCCTGCGCACACGTAGCCGGAAGTGATTCGCCTCACGCGGTCATCCTGCGCTAACACGCGTGTCCGTCCCTCTTATTTTTTTTCAGGAGAACGATGTGTACTCCAACGTGGTGGTCATCCAATATGACGACGAACTCATAATGCCGGGAGACGTGGCCTTCACTGTCGAGTGCGACTTCAGGCCGAGGGACGTGACGGTCAGCGCCGGACTCTCGGCCGGAGAAAGGTGAGAGGGGTTATACATAGAGGTGTGGGGGGGGGGGGGGGGGTCACTCTACATGTGGGGTCTCCTTAATACCCCGCGAGCCGCCGCC
>WURS02000018.1:2228364-2242132 GCA_011762765.2 Rhinocypha anisoptera
GATACACTTAATCACATTCTAGCAAGGCCGACTTCATTCGAATGAAGTCGGCCTTGCTTCTAGACAACGTTAGTAGATGGAATTGCACCATATGTATCTAACGAATGTTATATGTCATGATTTATCAAAAATATGGATACTATAAAAATATTCACTAATTATGACGTCTCTCTCCCGGCCCTGACGTTTGGTTCAGCTGGACACGTATCTCCACCCGTTCCTAATATTTGCCTATTCAAGATTAACCTATACCTATGGGATTCACTTAATCCCCATCCCCTAACCACAGACTAAACTATAGTCACAGACTAAACTAGTTTAGACTGTGCTATAGTATAGTCTAGTCTGTGCCCTGACTACCCGCCCGCGAAAGAGGGCCATTCCTCCTTACCTCCCTCCAGCCCATTAGGGTCACTTCATTGTCCCCACAGGTAAAGGAATTAGTCATGCGTGAAAGTATGTTGATAATTTAGAAGGAGAAGAGCTCCCGTTTGGACCTTGCACATTGAGACGGCATTTCTAGTTTTTTCATGCATGTTTGTATCAAGAAGTCTAACATTGTCCCCCATGTAGTGGATGGTGTTCTACTATTTTATTTAATTTTGCATGCGGGTTCCTTCATTCTGAGTGCAATTTGTCACTTAACATTTGCATTTTGGAGTGAATGTGAATGTTTGGTGAGGGGGCTCACCCCCTGACACACGCTCTTACGGCGAGTTGCAGGGTAATGCTTAGAAGTACATAGACGCATAAATAAAATCTAGGAAATAAGAAAAAAAAAGAAATACGAGGTTAGGCCACGGCCGTATATACACGTTAGGTTAGGGCTGTGGTTAGGGTTAGGCACGTTAGGCAGTGGGGGTGAGCACCGAAAGGGGAAGGAAAGGTTCTGGTTGGGTAATTACTTTGTGCCCACGAGACCATAGCAATGGGGAGTAATTTTCAAATAAATTGTCGTTCGCCATGGGTCCTTTCCTCCGGTGTCTCCTTATATCCAATTCCTCTGGTTTATCCATCTTGCTCCCTTTCTCGGTCAGGTGAAGTATCTCCGGTAGGAAATCACTCGAGTGTCCTTCCTCCCACAGATGCTACTTGAAGTGCGATTGGGAGGTGTTTCCATGACGGAAACATCTCCTGTGCTCTTCTGTTCTTGCATGGAAGGATCTGCCTGTTTGCCCCACGTAGACAACATCACAGTCATTGCACTTCAATTTATACATCCCACTCTTTTTTTCCCTATCCGACCTGTCCTTGGTATTATTAAATAAAGCCCTTAAATTATTTTTATTATAAAAGGCCACCTTAAATTGGTACTTTGGGAAGATTTAGCTAATTTTTTGTGAAATAGCCCAATAGTATTGGAGTTTGCACCATAAAAACTTATTTTCATCAAGCACTTTTGTTTTGTATAACATGAAATCCGTTTTCCTAGCGATTTTTTCCCTAGCATACCATCTATTAGTTTCCTATTGTACCCGTTTACCGTGGAAATTGATTTGATAATTTCTAGTTTCTGATTGAAATTCTCCGTTGAAAGAGGAATGATTATCAGCCTAGTTATGCCTGAAAATATAGAATATATAAAATATAGGCTTACGTTGGTTGGAATCGCTATAAAGAAGAGATAGAGAAGGATATATTTCAGATGGGCTTTAATGACTTATACTAATCCACGGGTATTTAATTCTTAGCCAACCAGCATAGGTAGTATCTAGCGATAGTACACGATGCACCATTTATAAGTCTTATACCATGGAAGAATATGTTTATACGTATCAAAACCCTTACGCCGATTTTAAATAAGTCCCGCCTCCAGGTGTTATCTTGTTTTTTTTGTTTCCATAATAATGTTTGTTACGATATTTTACTAAATATCATATTATATTGTTTCTTTTATGTAATTTTATTGCTAATATATAACATTATATTGTTTCATTTCTTTAATATTTCTATTTTGAAATTATTAATAGTTTTGGGTTGGTCACAGGTTCGTGAAGTTCTCCCGTTGTGGTAGCGTCACATAAGTTCGTAGGCCATTGTAACCTCTAAGGGTCTCCAAAGGCCTTCTCGGTCTGTCATTTCTGAGCATATATTGACGTACTAAACATATTTCTAAAACTTAGATTAAATTCTAACATCCGCAGAGTTACTAATACTAAAATGGATATTTTGGGGTCTATATTGAACTCGATGGACAAACCACCTACCATAAGTGATAAACAGCGAGCACTAATGAGAAGTAAAAATGAAAATAAATTGATGCGGTTTGTGGAAAGTCCTTTATTTTTTACCTCTTCTTATGAAAGTTTGGAATTCCAGAACAGCGAGAGGCTTTACAAAAGAGAGAAGAAGAGGAAAAAGAAAAGCTAAGGGTGTTTAGGAAAACCGTAAGTAATCTGATTTCAGAGATGGGAGCAAATCCTGCGGGCGTTTATTGTTAAAATCATCGTGTTTTGTAATTGCTTCTCAGGTAGAAGACAAAATAGCAAATCTTATGAAAGAAGACAACCTACAAAAGTACGAATTTGAGCCCATGGAGAAGGTTTATAGGGGAATTATGTAAGTTTTCAAATCATAATTGCATTGTTTTATGGCAGTTTATGTGATTTTGACTGACCGCATTGTTTATGAGCATCCGCTATGTTGACCATTGATCGATTAATATTGGCGGTCGCTGCCGTAAAATCATGGGTAGCGTGCTTTTGTCAGCTCAACCTTAGGCTGACTCTTAACTTGTGACCTAGCTTTTTTTTTGAACCAGTACCTGTCGGAAATTTTTACGGGGCAAATGATACGAAGTTTCCAGTTTCTGGTGCAGTATTTCGTTTTTGCCCTTACTTTATCTCCTAGTTTGGAGCTCCGCTGAGTTAACAGTAATCTATTGTTGTTGTTGGCGATTTGTTTATATGATATTTGAGTTAATGGAAAGTAGGATACTTATAAATACAAAGCTTATTTATTAGATTTAAACTGACACATGGTAAACTTAGTATATCGTTTCACTAAGACAAAAACCATCTATAATTACTAATGTACAATAACGCAAGTTTGTCACTCTTTTACTGTAGACATGATGTTGCGGAGGTAGCCGGGTTGGTTGCTTTTTCCATTGGTTTAGATGGTGATGACCGAAGGGTATTGGTTTATAAGGTCGAATTTCAACCGTGTGAGGATGAACTAGCAGCATTGAGAAGAGGAGAGGAATGGAATCCAGAGAAAGCAAAAGAACTGGCTATACAGGTTTGCAATTTATTTGATTGTCATTGTTGCTCAGTTCCATTGCTTGCATTCTCAACCCCGTGTTCCATCATGCCTTAATTCATATGCAATACAAAAATATATAAACTTCACTTGGAAACAGAATATTTTAAACAAACTACTATGCTTGATGCCAAAGAAAGCTGAGCTCTGCCTATTCTTATTTTCATTGCTCCTGGGTGCTTTCTTGTTCTCTTATCTGTTGATAAATGACTCCAATATCTTTACCTCCATGTGGCTGTGTTGTTTAATGTATTGGTAGTGTAAATGCTTACTACTGTCAACTACACCCTAGGAAGTTCTACAGTATTTAAACATGCTACCTTCTTCAAAATCCATTGCGTCTGACCAGATGGATTCACTTTCTCAACTGCACCGCTACCTCTGTAGATCCCTAGCTCCATAGTGTTTAATAGACTCTTCTCCATCGGCTTCTTTCATTCCCAGTGGAAGTGTGCCAATGTTACTCCAATTTTTAAATCTGGATGCAAAAGTCTTGTTCAAAACTAATGTCCAGTCTCCATATTACCTATTATCTTTGAACGTACTATTCACAATCACCTACCTCACTTCACACTTCCCTATATCGCTCCACATCAGCATGCCTTTCTTCCTGGCGGACCCTGTCTTTCAAATCTCAGAGTCTTGCCCCAGCATATCACTAAATCCAATTGTTTTTCTGAATTCCCAGCTTGAAGTTTGCAATATATACTTTTCTAAAGCATTTGACTCGATTAATCACTCCTTGTTGCTCCATAAACTCAACCATCATTACAATTTTCATGATATTTTTTTTATCAATAATCAAAAGTTTCCTTTGCTCGCAAAGCCAGTGAGTTTTAATGACTTTCTCCAATCTCCCTCCTGTATCTTCCAGAGTGCCACAGGGTGGTGTCCTTGGCCCCTTTCTATTTTCCCTCTTTGTGGATGACATTGTTGACAACATTATCCCCCTTGGATGCAATATTTTACTTTGTGCAGATGACTGAAAATTTTTCAAGCAAATTGATGGCCCTTTTGATTCCGAATCTCTTTAGTCAGCTCTCGCCTCAGTGACTGAATGTTGAGTTACATATAAATCCCTTCAAGATAGCATTGCTGACCTTTTCTCTGAAATGAGAACCTCATTCACACCTATACACCCTCTCAAGTGATCCTGTCCCTCATGTTAGTTCTCACTGTGACTTAGTTGTCACATTTGATTCTAAACTGACCTTTAAGAATCAAATAAAACTAAACAACCTGGGTTAGTCTGGTAGGTAGAGCTCTTGCCGGCTAATCCAAAGGTCGCGGGCTTGGATTCATACACAGGGCATGGATTATCTGAATGGTTTTAAATTTCGAACTGAAGAGGTGCAAAATGACTGTAACTGTTGACGCACCCTTTAAACAAAAATACTTTAACACACCAACATAAGAGACCCTGTTGCCCTCAGAATTGTATTTTTCAGTTGTGTCCTCCCCATTTTAGGGTACTATGCACCAATCTGGTTTACTGCCTGCCCCACAAACCTAGAATTATTAAACTGGCAAGTTAAATTCTTTGCTGCCATAGCCTTTCATCATATCCCCTCCCTCAAAAATTTATTGAGGAAATTCACCCTCTCCTCCCTCCGAATTTCTCACCTTTCCAACCGGAAATTAGTCTCAGACATGAAATTCCCATTTAATATCATCAACAACTCTCTCCTAACTGACATCTTACTTCCTCGTTTTCCATCCACGTTCCACCCATAACCATAGTCTTCAAACTCCTAAATTCTGCCTTTCCAATTCCCAGAAATCACTATTCCATTGAATCTCTACAGCATTAAATTCCATTGTCACTCAGTTTCCCTCCTTGGACCCACCCTTCAAATGAAACATTTTCAATTCCTTCCTTAAATGTTACCTCCTGAATAAGACTCTCTTGCACTCCTCCATCACACTCCCTTAGTTTCTCCTAATCCTCCATCTTACCTGTAAATCATTTGTTTTTTGTTGTATGATTTTGTTGATTGTTTTTATTTATTGTGTTTTTACATTGCTATATATGTTTTTGGTGCATACAGGATGCAGTAAAACACCCTAAATGGAAAGTTTTGAAACACTGAAAAATCGCCTTTTATAATGAATAATTCTTATCTCTAGTTCATTTTTTATTTTCTGACGCCAACATAAGATGGTCAAACCATGGTGAGGCTAGAACTCAACCTCTTACTATATTTTAGAGAATGTGTTCATTTCCCTGAGCCATTTGATGTTTCTTTAGGTCTGGTGCATAGAAAGACCTTCACCAGGGGTTTAGTTGTAACTGCCTAGAATTGTCACCCTGATTATAATCAGTTCCCCATTCTGTAGACATACCCTTTCCAATACTGGAGAAAGAATAATTTTCATACTCTCTTCCCATGTTTCAGTAGGAAATAGCAAATTGGGAGAAGTACTGGCTCCATAGTATAATCCGGCATCTTATGTGTTTCATATTAAACATCTCTTGTCACTGAGGTCTGGGACTGACAAAAATTCTCTAGATGGAAGTTGGAGAGCTTATACTTTCATTGTTCTAAATTTTCAGAGAGAACAGGAACAAGTTGAGAGTGAAACCAGTAAAGATTTTGTTCCTAGTTCCGATTATAAGGAAAAGTATGAAAGGCTGATTGGCAAGGAATCTGCTAAAGATGCAGCCCGCATTACACAAACAAACAAGCAGTATGGATTTGGTAAGAAAATTGTTCTGGTTTGAATGAGCATTTTCAGAAATATGCGAGACTTATTATAATGGGGTTCAACCACGTGTCATTATCATAATTTTAGGATTGAGGCCATTTCATGTATTAACCATAGCATACTTCGTATTCCATAATTTATTTTCAGTGCCGAGTGCCAATAAAAAGGACGTTCGCTCCATAGAACAAACTCTTGCCGATTTACAGTCCAGAAAAAGGATGAAGCTCAACCATGGAAAGACAGATGAGGGAAATTCAAGCAAGCAACCATAAAGTATTCTTTCACGATGACTTAGAACTGCATAGTCATTTTTGACTTGAAATCTACTGAGGTTTTACTCAGTCTCCACATTTAAAACCCAATCAAAATACCCCTTGTAATTCAATAAATTAGCTTTTTTTCATATATTTTGTGTTTTCTAGCTCATGAGCTGTTGGCATTATTAATTGTAGCAAATGAAATGAAATATTTATATCTGGATCACAATTAAAATGCTGACAATTGCTCAACATTGTTTTATTGCTATAACTAATCTTAGGCATTTTTAATTTATCTTACAACTTGAGTATGAAAATACCGCTATGTACACATAAAAATTATCAGGCTGAATAAACAATGGTAACAACTCAATATTTACAACAGTGCTTCTTCACCTACATTATGAACTGTACAAATGTAACATTGAACTAATGAAATGAATGATACCTGATTAATGACCATAATATCACTGGTTTTTTTAGCAGCCTTCTCAATTTTTTCATGAGCACTCCTGGCTTGTGGGCAGTTAGAAGGTCAGTTTCCATTATTACAGCAGTCTGGGGGATTGAGAAAGCACTTACTGGCACAAGTGTGACAAGCAGGTGTATAGACATAGCCTATAACAAAGCTTGCTTGTGTCACAAGCCTTGGTCCACACATGTTATGCACAGCATAACTCATCCTGTGAGAGAGAGAGAGAGATGATAGAATATAAAACCAATTTCTGTAGGTACGGACAACATAGAACAAGTAATGAAGATGGTTTCTTCCGAGAGACAAATACAGGATGGTGAAATTCCAAGTCATTTTCCAATTATGTTATTTGTAATAGCCCAGGATTACACGTTGCACTCCATAGAAATAACAGAAAAACATGGTACTTTTCAGGACATGTGTCTTTAAAATGTTACCATTAAAATATTTACAAACACACCATCAGAGTTGGGCTATGTAGTTTTCTTTTACAAATGTACACAATTTCCATCAAGCACATATAAGTAATTCCGTTAAGTTTATTAATTGTTACAATTATGTATCTGTTTCATTATGTGATGGGAGATTAATTAAAGTCACTTACTCGCTTTTAAAAGCAGGAAAAATTAGCCTCCAAAAAGTATGAGGTAAAATTGTCAGTTTTTATAAAACTTTGAATTTGCAACAATTAATTTCAACAGATTTGACAATTTTAAATGACATGAGGAAACTTAGTTCCTCCATACCCTGCAGAGAGTAAATTCTCTTCTCTTCTTTACACCAATCCATATGTTATCCTAAATATCTGCTATTCCTGACTAATTTTTCTTCCCTTGACTTCCTTGATAAGTTCAGTGAGAGTGATCCCAAATGGGTCACCACCAGTCTAATCATCCACCAATCCCCAAACCTCTGCCTTTCTCCTCTCACAAAACAAACATGAGAGTGAATAAAAAAGTAATCCTAATATCAACATAGAAAGATTGTGATTTGATAGGGAGTGTAGTATTGTGTGTTCACAGAAAGAGTATTGCCATGCAGGTCTGCTAGTTGTCATGAGCAATGTGACTTCAGCCAGTCAAAACAGGATGTAGGCACCCTTGGGGACAAGCTCCAAATAAGAACAATGTGAGGTGATATGATTTTTAAGTAGTGAAGGTGATAAGACTATTGGCTTATCACCTTATGACTGGCTTACCATTATCTTGGCTTATTATGTATGTGTAAAAGAATACTGAGACAACACAGCAAAGGTTATGCTAGAGGGAGAGAAATAACTAGGTGCAATAAATTATTTATGTGGAAAATCAAGTTATGTATAAAACCATCAATTTTATGGTGAATGTTGTTTGTAACCAGTAGTGGGTGGCTCATAAAAATTTAAAATATTGTAAGTTTGACTAAGGTAGCTTGCTCTGGCCAGAAGAAGCAACAGCAAACTTCAACTATGCATAAAATGTTGCTGTTTGGATGAAATCAAAATGCATACAATAATTAGCAGGTTTCTGTATGCTTGAATGCACCAAGAACTTCACAGTGTGATTTAAAAGTTATATGATCAATCAGGATCACCTTTTGACTTGCCCTTGTACATACGTAAAGTTGTCTCCACACAGTTCCCCTACCTTGAAAATATTGTTGTGACATTGAAAATGGACGGAATCAATAAAAACCAGTTGAAATTTCTTGTGCTTCTCCTCTTTGAAACCATGCCCATTTGGCATTTTTGTTACAAAAATATTTGCTCACTTGCCTATATTTCACACATTTTCAAAGGAATTGTTCTATAAATTATGTACACATTTACAGAAATAAACAATTCATACTATGTTTTATGAATACAGTTCAACTTATACCCACCAAGAGTGAATCTACTCATATCATTAAAAAAAATAAAAATGTATAAATCAAGGTGGGGCAATCAAAGAAACACCAACACCATAGAATCATAGGCTTTAAAACTATTGAGATTGTTATACTCGGGAAATAACACTATTGAAGCAGGTAGTACTCCTCTTACTTCATTCATTTATTGACAGGTTGCATCCTTAGTAACATAGAGAGGTCTCCTCGTGGCTTGGAAGACTGTTGATAAACTTTGGTTAACATGATTTCTGTTCCAAGAACAGCAATCTACACTAAAACGTCATACTCACCAATTAGAGAGCAACCACATTGGCCTAGATATAACCAACAGTGGAGTACATGGCTGTTTTGGGGGTGGTGGCACTGGGTTTTGGTGACATGTCCCTTTTGGAAGGTGAGTCGCTTCTCTTATCCTCTTTCATCCACAGGCTATCTTGCCTTAGACGAGCTAATTGGGTACAGGGTCTACCCATGCCATCTTTGTACCTACGCTCTGCCATTGGAAAAATTACTTCCAGGAGGAATGCAGCATTCTTCCTCACGAATGAACCCTAGAATGAGCAAGAAAACATGACACTCTTATATAAAGAATGACTAAAAAAGCTGAAAGTATTATCAAGTTATTCATTCATCAGTTCTGGCATATTCTTTCCTGAATGAGAATACATCAGAAAGACTACAGAGGCAGAAGAATAACACCAAATACATCTGGATGTAGGTTTCCAAAAATTTCTGAGGTAGAGAAATCTTTACAAGGAAAAGTCTATCTATACAACCCAAACCATTAGAGCACCATTAAACCTATGAGACCACTGCTACAAACTTCATTTGGGTCAACTTCAAATTAGTGTTGTCTTTCATTACAGGCATTGTCATGCCTATACACTTTAACCCCAATTTTTCATATGGGGTTTTGTTTGAGAAATTCTATCCAAAATAATAGTATGTCTAAAAAATTTTCTGAACGATAAATAAGAGAAGGAATCTCAATGAAAAGACCAGCATCAGAAACAAGGTCACAGATATGTTTGGGAAGAGAAGAATGAAATTTTAGGGAAATATATACAAGATGAAAGAGAACAGAATATCAAGGAAGATTATTGAAGTCATCAACTCAGGCAGGGGAAAAACAAAGTGGGAAACAGAATTTGAGGAGGACCTTAGACAACAGGATGTGACAGTGGAGGATCAGAGAAAAGTCATGAACACTATCAATGGTCAAGAATTTGAGAACGTGACACACAGGAGGTAGGTGGACAGAGGAGTGCAGAAAACACATAGTGAGCACGTGAGGGTATTTTGGAAAGAGAGAAGGTAAGCAAAGAAAAAAGAATTTTGTCTAAAATACGACCCATTTCATCATGTTTCATATTCTGAAGCTAAGATGAACAAGGTAACTATGAAACAGTTGCAATATCAATCAAGGCATTCACCAGCAAATTAAAAGATCCTATGATTGTCGTTATATGGTGGGTGGCTCCCTGTTAAAGAAACAAAGTAAATGTAAGGACTTGGCAGTAACTTTTGAAGAAAAATTAATGTTTACACCTCATATTAAAAACTTAGTGACATATTTTTATAGAAAATTGGATTTCACTATAAGGAGTACATCTGTTTTTCAGAATAGCAAAGCAATGATAAAGCTATATAATGCTTTAACCCTTTTGCACTGGATCCCTAAACTGGTATACAGTCCCTGTGTATGAGTGTGTAACAAAAGAAAGGTCCAATCTGGGGTGATGATTCTCAACACCTGAGATATCGGTCATTCGGCACAAAAGGGTTAATCAGGGCTCAACTTGAATTTGCAGCTATGCAAAGAAGCACATATATCGACTTGTTCGAAAGGATCCAAAAGCAGTTCATTAGCAATCTTCTGTATAGCAAATATAAAGTTTTTCCAATGTACAAAAGTTATATGCCATATAAGAGTCTGTTCAATTTTTATGGTCTTGTGGCCAAGCATGTAAGAAGAAAGAGCGTGGTTTACAAATACTTGAATGAAGAATTTAAATATGGTGCAGTCCTCCATAAAATAAATTTTTCGTATCACAAGTTAAAGCTTAAAACAAACTATTTCATTCGATTTACAAAAACTAAATATTGCTATAACTCACTGCCAACAAATGTACAAGGAATAAAATATTTTATGTGAACATTTAGATTTAACATGGAATAAAATTGTATCTATCTCCATGGTAAACTTGTTAATGAAGAAAAGAGCTATGATCATTTGTATTGTTTATTGTTATAAATAATTACTATTTGTATGCTTTTCATTAATTTTTATACTTTAAAAAAATTATTTTTTCTTGGTTTATTGGGAAAACATTAAATGAATAAATAGGTCACCTCTGCTTTAAGCTTGGGATCACGGAGTGATGCTTCAACATGCCTCAGTTGAGCTCGGGAAACACTCTCGAGAACACCATCCATTGTATGCATTAATTCAGGAGTTGCCAATTTGATGCAGTCTTCAAGCAACGTCAGGAACAATTTTCCAAAGGCCACAGTGTTGCTAGTTAGGGTAAGCCAACATTCCCCTGTAAAAAGTAATGTAAAAAATAAATGAAACACCTAAAGGTATTTTACAATGCCAGTGAATCAACATGTCCAATGTGTACATTGATCCATATGAAATTCACAATTTGATGGAGGTCCTTTCTTCTCACAGTCTCAGGCATTATAGGGTAAGAATGCTAGATGCTGAATAAAAATGAGTTTTTCCTCAATTATAAATAACTTCATTACATAGGTACATGTACTTAGCATTACATGTACTTAGCTCGTGCCAATTAATACAATTAGGCATATACGTGCAATTTTTGATAAATATAATATTTATGTATTTAATGACTAAAAGAGTCGAACATTGTTGCAATAAAAGGTTAGTACTGAGTTATTTACCGCTAAAAATATAATACTCATTTGATTCTCTTATTCATCCTGTTTACCTTTTCCAATACTTATGAAAAATCATAAGTACCTGGTCACCTCTTGCAACTTGTATCTTAGCCATTTTACTTAATATAAAAAAATCCTCTATACATTTTTGCTTTTGCTCTCCACTGGTTAGTGTTATCTCTTAATTAATTCCAGTTATATACTTTAAGAAGATTGCTAGGCCATTTAGTTAATGTTAAAATTCAGCTTTCTGCTTCAACAGAATCTAATTATCTTCATTTTATATAATTTTTATGCAATTATCCGGAATTATATACAATATGTTTTACCCTGTATAACGATCTATCAATGGTTCACCCAACTTGAGTGTACTGAACAATAACATTCCCCAACAATCAAGCACATTATTTAACCTGAATGTTGGTTTGTTGGGTGCGGGTCAAGGTCAACTGGTACCATGATGAGTAAAAATAACACATCAGGGTAGGGTGTCCAGTTCCTTTCTATGTGCCACCTGTGGTTTCCCAGGAAGATCTGGTACCCAGAAAATCAACCAAACTCTCCACAGAATCAAATATGTAGCACAATCAACTAACCACATACTGTTGATGTACAGTTTTCAACCTGAAGATTGTTTATATTAGATATATTTAATTTTTTGTATTGGGTGTATAATACGAAATGAAATGTGAATAGATCATTGTTAATTGGATGTATTAACTGGGATATGTATAATACTACATGGCCTTTATAGATTAACTTGTAAAGCAGGTATATTAAAAATCAATGAGAAGTTTTTATAAAAATACTCTAGGCACCTACCTGCCAAAATTCCTATTTATTCCAAACCACTGTGTGGTGTGAATATTGCCATTACAGATAATAATGGTGAATTAAACAAAGAATCATTAATATCTTCATTATTTCAATTACTCTATCATGTATGGTCAGATTTTTTGCCTTTCCACATTTAAAAAATTTCAGCATATAAAATTAATGGAATTTCTCCTAATGCATAAATCTGTTTATGTTGGCAACCATTAATTTTTTTATTATGTTACACATTTTATTATTAAGCTTCTTCATCCATCATTTTTCAGGGAGTGACATGGACAGTGTGCGTCTTAGGCCGAATTATGAGGACATGAACTGAGCAAATCGTGCTGGACAAAATAGGGAAGCTGACTATCAGTTATGAACCTGGACAAGGAGAGTTATTCTAAACCAAGGGCCCCCAAAGTGGTTGATAAGAGTTCCCTAGCGGTCGATTAGCACCGAAAAAGATTAATCAAACTGTCTAGGAATAGATAAAATTTGGATATAAATAATAATAAAAAGGTATGTTAACATATTTTAAGGTATTCAGTAGCCCCAAAATGACAGTAAGTGGTTTTTTCATCCAATATAATTTATATTATATTTTCAAAGATAATTGTGTATTTTACGTATTATGACACACACAGTTAAAGAACTATAGGCAAATTTCAATCTATCCATAATTTTGGTATTAGTTTTTAAGATTTTAATAACAGTGGAAAATATCTCCTTTTTCTCTAATGTGATTGGGTGGATTTTTAAAGGTCTATATAAGAACTATAAATTCTTTTGTTGGGTTGTTATGCATGTCTCCTTATTGCTTAACATCAAAAATGCAAAAAGGGTTTTAATGTATTTGTTAAATACTTAATCTGAAGATCTAATCTATTAAATTATATACGATTGAAAAATTCCACCTAGTTATGGCTGAAACCATTTCTTACCTAAATTACTTTGGGCTGAAAGTATTAAAGCATATTTCAAAGACTGGATGAGACTCTGATAAGTAAGAGGTGAATACTTTGAAGAGGATAAAGTAAATTTTGATGAATGAATTCAAATCTTGCAATTGACTGCAACATTTCTGGTACCTTTTGATCACAGTAGTATTCCATTGATTAATAATCCTCCACTCACCCAAGACCAATTGTGCTATACCTGAGATATAAGCTTGCAGAGGCTTATCAAGGCCAACAGCTGAGCAATCCTGAACAAATCTTGTGAGTCCCGCTCGACTCTGCAAATTCATAGGTCTCCAACGGTCTTCCCCTGCACGCAGCTTCACGGACTCCGTCAGCTTTTCCTTAGCTTCCGCAAGAGATCTGGAGAGTGGTGTACGGAGAAGACCATCAACCTGATAGCGTACGTCCAACCCCAGTTCGCTGAGCTGCAAAAGAATATGTATGTGCGAAATAAGTTCAGGTTTTACTTTGTGGAATTCCATTTTATTAGTTTAAAATAACTTTTACTCTCCACTGGATGG
>WURS02000018.1:2242232-2256127 GCA_011762765.2 Rhinocypha anisoptera
GATAATGAAATAATCACATATCTTTCTGTGGCCGAGAAGTAACATATACGATATATATATGTGTGTGTGTGTGTGTATATATATATATATACACACATACGAGGTCTGTTCAAAACGTATCGCGAATTTTGAATTTCCGCGGACTACTTATATTTGATTTTCGACTTTTTTGTGGCGTTAAGTTGGTACTCCTGTCCCTCACTTATGTTGACAAAGTCGGCCATTTTGAATGTTTAGTTAATTATTTGCAGCCATTTTGGTTGGACGTGTTTTGGCTTGTCTTCGATTTTTGTCTATTCCAAAAAATGGATCAGAGAAGTCTCGTATACTCAGACTGACGAAGGGGAAAGGGAGCCCCGAAATGTTTCTCCGTTACGTGAGTTTTTCTTTTTTTTTGTTTCCGTGTGTGAATGTGCGTGTAGGTGTGTGCGTGCATTCGTTGTTGCTGCTCGTTTGAGTTTTCCTGAACTATATAAATATATAAGAAGGCACAAAAAAGTACAAAAAAAACAAAGAAACACAGAAAAAGAGACACTCACATTTTCTTCTTACTCGGAAGGTTTCGGGCCGTATCGGTCCTTCCTCAACCGTCTGAAAATATCTTCTGTCAGACGGTTGAGGAAGGACCAACACTGCCCGAAAGCTTCCGAGTAAGAGGAATATGTGAGTGTCTCTTTTTCTGTGTTTCTGTGTTTTTATGTACTTTTTTGTGCCGTCTTAGATTCTTATGCTCCACTTAGCTTTTCTTCATGTGTGTGTATATATATCGTGTATGTTACTTCTCGGCCACAGAAAGATATGAGATTTTATTGTCTCGAGGTATTCGGCCAATTACAACTCCAATTATTCCATTGCCGTCGTTTCGATTTAATGAGAATAGCAGAGACTTAGTGAATTAGCACGAACTACTTAAGTGATCTTAGAATACTACCACGATTAGGCCACCTAATAAGTCTCGTTTAAGGGTCCTATTTCTATAAAAAAATAAACGATGAATACTTATTTTTTTATAATGGGAACGTCGTCACATTGCAATGAACCTCCACGGAATGCGAGTCATATACACACACGTATACTTTTACGTATCAATCCATTTGGTATGCTACGCTGGACATTGTGTGCAGTGACATCTTCCGGGGAATAAAATGCCAAAGACTCTCGACGCCGTAATTGTGAATGCGATGAACCTTTAGCATTCTTCCGGCCACAAAAACTGGTCGATGTGAATCCGTCTTATTAACATTTCCCGTTCTCGGGAAGCGCATAAATTCATACGCCGGTCTGATTGCAATGGCGCCGTGTTATATCTCTATTTATTACCGTTGATGATCTTAATAATCGCCCATACGTTTCCTGTCGGGTTTTTGATTGCATGCCTAAAAAATTCTCCGAATTCCGTACCCGTGTGAAAATTCAAAACGTCGACGCTATCAAACCATGCAGGGCCGAATAATTTTGAATTGCCTTCATTTTACATGACGTTATGTAATCCTTCATGTTGATCCACACATGGACTATTGAATGTACGTGCATTACAATATGATAACTTTTTCTTCTTATTTAAAAAAAAAAACTCAGTTCTGTTTTCAAATTTGACATACGGTCAGTATGTCCTTCCATTATTCCCTATGTTTAAAAAATGTCGATGGTCAATAAAACGATATTTTTTTACCACTTTCTTCTACTTTCATATTGATGATCCGTCGAAAATACATTACATTTCAAATGTTCAAACATTTCAATAACTTGTTTTTACCCTCGATGAATTCGCACTGAATTAATAATCGGACAAAATATTTGATCTCGCATTTTTTTTCGTACTTTTTAAATGAAAAATTTGCAAATATTTTTCCTGTATTTTTTTAGGTGCGTTTAATCTTTCGAATAAGGAACTGTGGCCCCCCTCTATACCCCCCCTGATGTGCGAGAATTTCCACACGCGCGCCGTGGGTTTAGTACCAAGGTGAGCTCTACCCTCACTTTAACATACCAACCTTCGGGTTTGTATGCCTTGAGTTGTGAATCTTTCGAATAAAAAAAAAGATTTACTTTAGCATCTTCAATGCAATCATGAAAGAGGCGGCGGCAGCCGATACTTTGTGGATACTTTCCATCGGTAGGCTACGGGAAGAAACTTGGCAAAAAATCCACAGAAATGAAACTCGTTTATCTCGAGGACTCAAGGACTCAGTCCTGACGATGCTAATGTGTGGCGAAACAATTCGACTCGACGATAAGTTTAATTTCTGCGGATTTTGCAAACAAGTTTCTTTCCGTGACCTTCATGCAGTCAAGAGTCCTACGATTTTCATAGTGGACAGCATCCTTCTACTCCAGCGACGCGGCGACGTGTGTGAAAAAAAAAGATGTCATCCACGCGTGACGTGCGGAGGAAAATGATCCAAGAA
The DNA here is from genome assembly GCA_011762765.2 of Rhinocypha anisoptera. Lineage (NCBI taxonomy): Eukaryota > Metazoa > Arthropoda > Insecta > Odonata > Chlorocyphidae > Rhinocypha > Rhinocypha anisoptera. Next base: position 2,244,641 of record WURS02000018.1, read on the forward strand.
CAAGCAATAAATGTTTTAGCACGCGTTTGGACCACTTTTTGAGTTTTAAGTGCTTTCGAGAATGCTGAGAATTAAAAAACAACACTTTTCCACAGAAAAATAAAACTTTATTGTACGACGTACGTTTCAGCTCACTGAGCTATCATCAGGTACAAAGACCTGATGGTATAGGTCTTTGTACCTGATGATAGCTCAGTGAGCTGAAACGTACGTCATACAATAAAGTTTTATTTTTCTGTGGAAAAATGCTGTTTCTTAAGATTATCGAAATTAGATCAATATAAAATTCACACCTAGCAGTCTATAACTTTGTGGAATCCGACTAGATGATGACGAACATCATTGAAACCAGTCCTTACTCCTTAAACCAGTACTCCATTTAATTTTATGGTAATATACAAAGTATAGAAATTATATTGTTTTTAAAACCAATTTACAGAGGAAACAGCATGAGGGAGAACTGTATTTTCACTTCGGAAGCTCGATTTTCTCAAGAGGGGATGAAAATTATAAAATTTGTGCCGTATTGAGGGCGGGAAAATAACCAGGAATATCTTAAAACAAGAATTTGTTCTACCTGTGGGCCAGGTGAGCCATTGCATTAATCGAGTGACCCCCTTGGGCTCCTTGGCCCCGCCTTATATATCCTTCACCTCCCACCATGGGGGAGGGAGACCACCTCCTCCTGCTCTCCCCCTTCTCCTCGGCGCCTTCCCTCACGGCTCAAGTGTCAGGGTTTACTTTCTCTAATCCGATCAAAAGTAGGGTCTACTTTTAAACATGTTACTTATCATACTACACATCTGGTACAAAATGAGTTACTTTCCTAATTAGGTAGTTAATAACTTCCACACATGTCTGGAAATAGATGCAAAGAGCATTGCAATTCAGTCCATATATAATTTTTTTATGAGAGATACTAACATATTAAAAATGACAATAAAGTTGCAGTAAGATAGCTGAATGGTAATATTACAGAATAAAAACCTTACGGAATGGAATTTAAAATTTAGACATAATGTCGCCTGTAGTCAACAGAACTTTTCCTACACAAATGAATGAACATTTATCGTCATTGTCGGAGTGGGCACTGTAAAGGTAAGCAACCCAGGTATAAAATGTTATCCTTCTGTGCTCCAACTAAGCAGGACTCCTATCATCCTTTTCCCCGGTCAGTGGGGAACTCATTCTCAACCCTCAGACCCCTTTGAATCCTTCTCGCAGCAGCAGCAGTCAACATAATTTCAGTAGTTTTCCTAAAAAATACATTATATTCCCTAAATACCTATATAAACTTAGAGATGAACTTATTGTGATTCAATAATTATTCCCGAATTTTAAGTGAAGCTCTAGCTAGCATTAATATTAACAGAGTTTTTGAGGAGAATATGTTCTCTGATAAGTGAGATTCATGATTCTTTGTAAAGTTACCTATTTTCTCAATAACATCATCAGAAATCATATATATTTATTTTTATTGTCTTATCTTGTTCTCCATCATGTTTATTAAGAAATGGTTCATCCTTCCCTCATTATTTCTCCCAGGAATATTTCATCATATGTGCTTCATTCTCAGAACAAGTTTAACAAAAACTTCTTTGGCAAGGCTTTTGACGTAGTAATACCCTTAAAAATTGTGGAGCTATCATTTTTTTAAGGTATTACACTAAAATCATTAATATCAATGGTAGAGTTTAATTTAAAAATTGTAATAGGTCAGCAAAATACAAAACACTCATATCCGATGTCATATGTCAGGCTCTGGCTGAGATGGTTCCCAAAAGGGTAAATGGTCATACCTGGAAACTAAATTGCTTTGAAACAGTTCAGCACACAGGTGTACAGGATCTCTTGGATAGTTCAGGTCAGTGAGGTTCATCCAAAAATTTGGCTGACAAGAAAGGGTTAGTAACTTATCATGGGTGCAAAAGATGTCAGTCAAATGACAAAAAGGTTAAATGAGGGACACTGGAAAAAAGTTGTTTAAAAGAAGTACTACTTAGTCAATGCATGCATAAGTAATAATAGGTGTATTAAAATTTTTTTAAATTCCAGCTTTATGATCCCGCCTTTATGTACAACACCACACACAAGTTTGTATTTATCTACCACGGTGATATTAGTAAACTTTCAAAGGTTCATACGGTTTTTAGATTCTACTGATGATGCCCGAGGAGGTCTGGTTGGAGAGCTGGTGTTGATCACAGCAGATTCTCTCTTCTGTTGCTCTAGGGCTAGCCTTGCCTTCTTCGCCTTCTCAAATGACTCCAACCACTCTTTCTATAACATGAAAAAAATCAGGATGTTTTAATTTGGGTGGACTTTCATGAAAAACTTCATTTCACTTGGTTTTACATATGCTTATACTATTATATGCATGCAATCCAACAACAATGAGTGTATTATAATAGATGCATTCATGTCTCAATATTTTTACCAAATTATAAAATATAGATAGAAATATTTACTCTGACTTTCCCTATTAGGTGAGTGAGTCATGGGTTAGACATTTTCACTGGGCTGGGTCGGCAGGTAGAACAAAAAGGTAGGACACTCAATCTCACTAACCTCAAATATTATTTAGACTTATCTATTTATTTCCCAATGTCCATTATGTTATTATTATTATCACAAACAAATTCAATTTCAGTTCTGCAGTACTCCCATGACTGACCCTTCTCAAAATAAATTGCCTCTTAACATAAAAAATATCATGCATCATCCTCATTCACTCTTTCTTTTCTCAAAAAATCAATATGAGGTTCATGATATTCTTAATAGTTGTGAAAACTATTATTTAGTTGGACCAATGATATTCCTTTGGCCACTGTGAAAGCTTCTAAAAACACCCTTGTAATTTAACTGCAAGCACCTATGGAATGGCTCATGTGAAAATGTAAAAAAAATACAGGTCTTCCTTGTTTACCAACAAAAAATTTGATTGGAATCCGTTGATTACCATTCTTTGTTAAGCTGTAGTATGCCTCCATATTTCATTCTTTGCAAATATTTGAAAAACATCATGTATAACTGTGATTTCATTTATGGTCATATCTTAGTATGGACAAAAAAAATATTGAACAAGGTTAAGTATTTTCTATATACTTAACCTTATGGTACAAGACCTTAATATTGTATAAGCATAAAAAATTAATACTTTACCTTACTCTGGCCAGTATTACACTGAAATAATCTTGTATCTGGGAATACAAGTAACTTGAAGGCATGCCGAACACTAGCAAAGTCCCTCACGTTGACAACAGCCAAGCTACTTAGCTCGTGCATTGCTTGGAACTTGTACCGAACTGGACCACGCCTAATAAAGAAATAAATACCAATAAGTCAAAGAATCAACTCCAGGAGCTATGTTTACAAGACTAGATAGTTGTCATTGCTCCTTAACCCTCAAGTATGGTCACTTGGATGTTTGGGACCCAGTGTTTTAGAAATGCAATATTTTTCATCTTGTCCACACAGTTATATCCAACTCAATAGTAGCTGTGTTTTAAGGTGTGTAGAGTAAATTATTGAGTCAAGAGGGACAGTTGATTGGTGAAATCCATAGAATGCTGGAAAAATGAATTGAAAAGATACTCAAGAGTTAATGGGTTCCTGTATACAATAATAGAAAGAAGAATATATGTATTGGGTAAGCAAGTCAGACAAGAAAAGAATAAATATTTTAGATAGAATGGGCAGAAAGATGAAATGGAATGTAATATAGGTGGGGTGCATTTTGTGTTTTGTGAATTCATCAAATACCTATATTAATTGGTAGAATATATATCATAATCTTCAAGGTGTAAACCAATATTATAACAAGATGCTTTAATAACAAAATGATGCAGTTATTCTTAATGTGGCTCTGAAAAAGTTTTTCATTTTAAGAAGTGTACAGAGATGGTTAGTGGTAAATGGATTATTTCCAATTAAATTTATCCCTAAGATGTGTAATGGGTGATCTTTAGACCAAGGTCCCAAATGAAGCCTATAATGATATCATGACTGGAAGTGATATCCAAAAGCCACAGTCTTCAACCCTAAGGTCAGTTTTATTGGTGAGGGCATAACTCACCTAGTACCAAGCCCAAATGCCTGTTAAAATTAATACGTAGGGTAAGGGCCAGGAAGATCTGGTACCCAGAAAATCACTAGGCATGGGTTCTAGCTGTAAGGGTGTATATAAAAGTCACAGGGACTTGAACCCAGGTCGCTCATTCAGTAGCCAAACTCTACCGATTGGGCTATCATGTCCCTTGCCCAAATAAAAGTGTATCACGAAGAGAAAAAGTTAAATAGATCACCAGGAGAATTCTCTGCAATAGTAATATCTCTGGCGACATTTCAACAGAGATGAAATATCAAAAATCCTGTTCACCATTTAAAATTGCATTGCCAAGCTATGCCAAATGACAATTCTGTCTGACCTCTTTAGAGTAAAAGGATGAAGGAAATCCTCTACATCCTCCTTCCTTAATGGATGACTAGGGCTGGTAGAATTTCAGGAAAACAACAGAATGTATCACCTGGTCCCTGCTAGTGACATCTACATCATCAACCACTGTTCTTGAGTTACAAAAAGGTAAATAAACCTGCACTTCCAACCATTTTTTTCAACTAAATAATTTTCTGGTGGCAGTACACTTGTCAATTATGACCTCTTATCTTCCAACAAATACATCAAGGGACATGGTAATTAATATTGCTCTTCAATCCTTCACTGAATAAGCCAAACCAGTGATTTCCCGTGGTTACTGTGTATTATTCAACATAAATGTCATCAGTTCAACACAAACTTTATTCTGAATCACTAACTAGAGAATGTTTAAAAATGAAGCAAGAACAACCAATACCTAGTAATATGGACACTACTGAAAATACAGAATATTAAATACTCTTCAAATTATTAGGTATACGGTCACCAATAAAACACGAAGGAATACGAAAAAACTTCTTTGAATAGCAAAAAGCTCCTAAAGACCACAAAGTTCTTAGTCACTACATAGATGCATAGCATATTCTTTGCAAGAAAAATGAGTTTTATACTAACCTATTTGGGACCCAGGTGGCCAGCATCAAACCATCTGAAAGTAGGTATCCGTGTACCCTTTGTAAAGCTGTATTTTCACATGGATCCAGCTCTAAAAGATCTCCATCATGCACAAGTTGACGACCGGGAGTTTCTAAAAGGCTCTTCATAAAATAAAGGTGCATGAGATAATTTTTAAGCTCGCTTTAAAATATAGTTATCATATTAGTGTTAATTTTAAAATACTTAAAGGTATTCAGTAAAGTTATTCACTTACCACGCATCCTTCAACTTTTTCAAGAATAGAGGCTAATATCTGACGGTCTTCGTCCTCTTTGCGCTCCTTGTCCTGCTTCTTAGTTTCCTGCTGGTGATCATGTTTTGGGCCTTTGTCCCCAAGGAGGGACATTTCTTTGATAGAACTAAACAATGATCTTTGTTCTGCAAGCATATGTGACAGTTGGTACATTTCACTTTCAAGATCTATGATTAGTCAAGGAGACATTTTATATTTGTCACTGATAATCGTAATGTGTTTATTAATCTAAATACCTAGTACACAAGAGTAACTAGATCCGTCTGCCAGAACGGAACAGAAAGTTTCAGAAGGATACGAGATATCTCCTTCGCCGTTTCGATGAACTGCATGTAATTTTGGTAAACATTTTTCTTAAGTAGAACGTTTGTTTCTTCAGAAAGAGCCTGTATCCTTTGTCGTTGCTGTTGTAGCTCTTGTCCACCCACACAGCGCTGTGACAAATCCTTAACATCTGCGAAACACGATAAGAAAATGCGATCGTGAAAAAATCACAATGACATAAATCATATATACGTCATTAATGGGACAAAATAAAATTAAAAAAACATGTCCTACATCTTTCCGGGTTAAAATCCGGAGAACCGATTTTCTTCCCTGAAGAATCGGCCATCTTTGTTTACGCCGATGACAATTGACTCCGGTCTAAGCGACACAGGGGGTGTGAACTCCCTGAAGAATGTGTGGTCTGATGTTCGTCTGCTAGCGGTGTGTCGCCCACGAAGCGTATTATTTTGTTACTAGAGGGCAGTCAAAAACCCATTAGTTTTTAAAATCCAAAATAGATGGCATTGCACGTTAACCTGCGTATTTTGAATATATAGCACAGTCTAAACTATGTTTTGACTGTGTATATAGTATGTATCCAATAGCACAGACTAAACAATAGTCTAGTCTGTGCCAATATTATATTTTCTGGATATCTAAGTTTTTTTTCTTGTGTTATAATGAAAGAGCTCCACAAAGCGACCCTTACTACGACTGTTCTAGTTCCTTTTGATGAGAAAACCTGAAAATTTAAACAGGTCGGCCAAAAATAAAAAGAATTATATTCATCAAGACTACCAGGAAATTTATATCATATAGAATATATAAACTAATACAATTCATTGCACAAGGTCTTAAATGCACCAATTTCTCAATCAAGTAAAAAATTCAAATTCAACAAGGACTTGCTACACTCTATCATACTATTACTGAATCACTAGAGGCATTGATGCAGAAAAATACACAAAGAAAGAAAAGCCGGAAGCAAGAATTTTTACACTATAAAGAGAAGTATCATTGACTAACTAAAGTATTAGAGACATTCCTTAGGCAAAAATCTCAAAGAGAGAAAAGCACAAGTTAAGCACTGGTGCCTTAATCGTGTCACAACAAAGATTTGCTACACTGTCAAAAGTTAATGTCATACAGTTACTGAAGCATTAGAGACATTCCTGAGGGAAGTCTCAAATAAAGAAAATCAGAAGTACAATCATGTCACAATAAGTACCAAGAGAGAAGTGTCATACAGTTACTGAAACAATAGAGACATTTCTTGCACAAAAATCACAAGCAAGCTATATACACAACATAATTGTGTTAGTTTCTTAAAAAAGAAAATCTCTCTCTCACACACACTATCATGAGAATCAATAGCCAGACTATTGTCCTCATTATCAAAGGTATTGGAAGAGGTAGATACAGGGGTCAAATCTGGAGATAAACGATTTGGAACTGAGTCACAGACGTGACTGAGTGTTGAGGTAACTACCCAGGAAGCTAATGATCCTTCAAGGAAAATGATGAGGTGACTCCATGGACAGGTGATGAATGAGTATGGGAGAAGGAAGAGGTCATAAAGAGCTGGGTGGGAGAAAGGAGGATGCAGAATAGACACAGTATTCTGGTTTAACTTAAGATTTTTCAGTTTCATTAAGTTTATTCAAGTCCTCCAACGCCGGATTACAGCTGAATGTCCTCCACAACTGTGCCCTGAAAAAGTGAAAATCAATTAATAATAAAAATTTTCTGGCATGGAGTATAAAATTTATATTGAAACAACCACAAGAAGCAATAATAAAAAACACATTAAGGAAATGAACGCAACGTTAACAATGATGAAAACCTGAATACATAAAATTTATGTATGCCTTTGAGTAATCATGGTTAGATAAACGATCATACCATGGAAGAAGATCATACCTTTCAGCATTATTTAAATACCAGTAAATATTGCGGAGAACTACAATATTCTTACATTTCAACCATGGATATGCATGACTTCCACGAAGTGAAGCATAAGGTAGTAAACCTTTTATATACTGAGACGTTAACACAAATGAAAAATTTAATCCTTTTAAAATTACAAAGCTCACTCTGTGAGGCCGTCATCACCGTCACTTGGTGGAATTCCATGATAGAGTGATGATTTTTTTAAAGATTATATGTAATTACGAATTTCAGTACCACACTTTCCTTTAAATATTACATGTATTTCAGGAAATGTCCAAATAATTTTCTAGTTTCCTCGGAATAAAAATTCCAGCACGTATTAATGGTTCTAAAACTTTCTTTAGTGTTATTAATTCGCTGAAATCGCTTTAAAATTTGCCAAATTTTTGCATGCGCCCAAAAATAAGAAATTGCTCTGTTAACATTATAAATAAATTATTCAACATACCTTTCCAGGGTCCTGGGAAATTGAAACACTTTCGTGCTTGAAATACTTCAACAGCAGTTATTTACTGAGCAGTGCCTGCGTTCATACTTGAAAATGACCTGAATGACTCTGAAATGACTTTAATGACACTGAAAATAAAGAATTGCTGTGGCACAACGTTAAACACGCCAGTAAACGATGAAAACGTGATCCATTGGTCCTCGTGGTTCTTGGCGTCCTTTTCAATCCCCCCCCCTCTCTTTTCGATAGCCAAATTTTCAAGTTTCGAAATTGCTGAATATACGCGGCGCTAAATCCCAAATGACCAGGGTTCCCCATTGAAGATGCTAGGCCATGAAGCGAATGAAGGAAGTGGGCGGAAACCTGAAACAAATAATCATCTGGGATTGGGTACACATTGCGATACGCGCGATGTAACCATATAACGTGTGACTCTTACCCATTTTGCCAACATCATCTACGTATCCAGAAGGGATGGACCGCTTCTGTCAGACTGTTTCGCCCACTCCAAAATACGCTGTACGAACCGTTACAGGTTGACATAGCCGTATACAGCTATTATGCAATCTGTTAACATGACGACAGTTATAGGCAGTGCTTATTTTTAATTAATACGTTTAACTCTGTGCTCCCTTAATTAATATGGTTAATTATTATGGTTGCCCTTGGTGTGAGGACGGCTGATTTTACTCTTAACGTATGAGAACACCGCAAGACATTTTCATATTTTTCTTAAAATAAACCATGCGCGCTATAATTATTTAAATAATTATGACGCGCATGCTAACCCATATGTAACTACCATATATATGGTAAACTTTTAATTTGATAAATTATAATCTTGAAATAACGTCTAAAGTTAGTCCGATTGTGTTCTCGCTGCCTTCTACCACAACGGTAAATAATACCTTTCGGTAGCCTGCTTAAAAATGTATTGTCTTTATTAGTTCTACTTCATTAGTTATCTTTCAAGGGAATATGTCATTGCCATATTTTTGTATGTGGTTTGCAAAAGAATGAAATTTGTGCGTTATGTGAAAAGCCAAATTGGTTATTTCTTTTAACTCTGAAAGAGGATTGTATTAAACGCCCAGTGCATGGCGAATAAGAGGAAGCATTTTGCATATAAGGCCAAAAGCCTCTACGTTCTGTAAATTTCTTGTAATTCACAACAAAAAGATCGCTTCACTCTGCATGATTACTTGAATGCATTGAATAACGAGTAAAAATGAAGGCATATCTTCTAATTGGAATTCCACATTGACACAAACTATGTAGGTTTTAACTTTGTTTTATTTCATCAGAATATTAAGAACACAACCGGTTTTGAACGATTATTGTTATCGTCTGGCGAACCGGCCGTGGTCGTAGTATTATGTAAATAAAGCAAGTTAAAACTTTCATATTTTGTGTCAAAGACTTAAAAAATTTGAAGTCTTTTCAATTTCCTTAAGCCAAACCACCATACAATTTATTATTTTAATTATTCTCCTTCCAGAGTCTACTTTTGCCACTATTTACAAAAGGATTAAATTGTTCATTCCTAAATCATTGAATGAACTTATTAATATTATTTATTTAAGGACATAAGTTCTTTTTATTAAGGACATAGATATACCATTATGTCGACTAAGCAAGACATACAAAGTTGAGAGTTTACCGATTAAATTCTTTAATATGCTCACTAACTCTGCCAAAAGTCTCCAATAAGGTGTTCCGTAGGATTCTCTATGGCTGGCTAATCTCCAAACCCCTCTACTCCCTGGAGGAGTATTATGATTTTGACTTCTCTAATGTAATATTTTGATGTTTAGAGTATGATTGTATTTTTCTATGTTTATGTGTTTTAATTCGTATTTAAATTGTTTGACGACATCTATAATAATAATAATAATTTTTATTCATCTTGAGTTTTACATGCATAGCAAGTGCTACGATAGATGTCGTCAAACAATTTAAATACAAAATAAAACACATAAACAACTATAAATAAAGTAAAATACAATCATACTTTAAACATTAAGATATTACATTAGAGAAGTCAAATTCATAATACTCCTCCAGGGAGTAGAGGGGTTTGGAGATGAGCCAGTCATAGAGAACCCTACAGAACACCTTATTGGAGATGGTTTTGGCAGAGTTAGGGAGTATATTAAAGAATTTGATCGGTAAACCCTCAACTTTATATGTCTTGCTAAGTCGACATAATGGTAATGAGAGGTAAATGCAGCTAACATTCTACATTAAATTTTATTATGAATAAGCACATTCATATACAGTATTACTTAGTAGTTATCTCATTCAAATTCTTTGACCTTGTCGACAGGAAACAACAACAGTTGAAAAAGTTACTTCTCTGTAATCAATTGAAAAAATATTTTATGCTCAAGTCGACCATTCATTTTTCCTTTTTAAACCTTGAAATTTATTGTAAGATTTCATTGCCACCTAGAGATATTTCCCCCTTTTTTCTGTTTTTATTAGCCCAATGTGGACACATTTATGAAAATACCAATTCCCTAAAACTGTTATTGTTAACTGACTTTTGATTTCAAGACTTTCAAAACAATTCATCAAAGAGCCCCAAAAATATTCAAAGAGTAAACATTTGATTGATAATAATATATATTAGCTAAATCGCTTACAATTACAGCATATCAGTAGTAAAAGAAAGTTAAGACCATGCAACATTGAATACAATTAAACATCACACAAAGAAATACTCACCAAAGCAGTGAGAATAATAAAGGTCTTATTTTGGAGGCTTTCCATATGCTCTCCTATATCAACACTACTGCCTCGACCTTTACTGGATCCTGTAAGGTTAAGTCCTTCTGTAGAGTTCCATGTCCCAATTTGATGCAGACCAAATTCAGTTAGCTCCACTATGTTTAAAACAAAATTGGTTCTGAAGCCTTGATTGTCAAAATGAATAACACCACTAAGTCCTTTCATTTCACTCTGTGGATAAAAATAATTAAATCATTATAGCCTCTAACGATAAGCTAGGAATAATTCCAGTTCTAAGTTTTCATATAAGTTTCAGGATGAATCTGGGAATCCAATACTTATATGCCCACTTAGCCTCTAGATTTAACAATTACCATAAGTTGGCGTGAGCTTGGACACTTTTTCATACATAATCATAGTTTATGAAACAGAATCTTAGTGGATATATGTGAAAACCAAAATTAAAAATTATCAAACCTTCTGAAATGCTATAAGAAAAAAACTTGCTACTCCAAAAAATAATAAATAATAATGTCTGAACTCTAATGGGGTGAATTTGGACACCTGCGATTTATTTAGGTTTATCTTCGAAATTGACATTTTTGTGACCATGGGGAATAGTAAATTCAATCGAAATGCTGCTACAATAACGATAACCATTTAATGAAACTTGTCTCAGGCGTAACTTTATGGAATTTGCTCAGCATTTTGGAGTAAGAGAAACACTTGGTAATTCCACACAAATTT
>WURS02000018.1:2256227-2281581 GCA_011762765.2 Rhinocypha anisoptera
TAGAAAACAAGAAGACGGACGCAGTTTCGACGAAAGAAAAACTCAAAGCCTGGAAAGAGTTGGCAGTTTCTTTCAATTCCGATGGGAGCAATGCCGCGAGAACATGACAGCAGTTGAAAACATGTGACTAAAATATGAAAAGACGAGCAAAGAAGAACGCGGCCGGTGACAAGGTGAGTATAAACAATGTGGCACTCCATGGATCAAAGATGTGGACCATTGGAAAAACAGACCAAAGAAGAATGGAAACTGCTGCTGCTGGAGGAGAATGATGAAAATCAAGTACAAGGACATAGTTAAGAGCGAGGAAGTGTACAGAAGAATGAAGGAAGCTACGTCAATATGGTGTACTACTATAAAGGAGAAAAGAAGAATAAGGTGGATAGCACACACACCCTGAGAAGTAATGGGTTCGCAAAGAATAAAATAGAAGGCAGAATGGAGGGAAAGGCCCTGGGCAGAAGACCTAGGGACAAATATATAGGGAAAATTATCAGAGACATTAGAAAGGATGGAGGTGATGATGGTGATGGTGATGTATGCCTATCCAGAAGGAATGAAACGTGGGAATTGAGGGGGAAGAGGATCCGGGGTGGGAGGACAAGGGGAGTGGGTGATGAGAAAGGACTAAAAGGGGGGGGCAGAAGGTTATTAACGCTCCAATTTCTGATAAATATATACAGCGGAACCTCGATTAACCTGTAAATAGTATCAGTAACTTAACCTGCTAAAAAGGGGAACAGAGTAGACAGGAAAATCCAGTTAAACTGGCAACATTTCGGTGACCGCCTCAGCAAATGACACTAAAAAATTCTTTTAGTCTGAAGAAATCATTTCACTAGATAATGGAGAATTCTATTCCCTTGCAAATGATGATATATCCACACCCCTTCTCCTGGTCACACATGTTTGTCACCATGCTTGTTTCCTCCGAATGTCTTAAAAATGTAACGGCCCTATTAAAATCTGAATGCCCACTCACTTAACACCCTCTCCACCACTCCCCTGAAGCTGCAACAAACAAGGAAGCATATGCTGTCCCCTTCTTCACAAGCCAACTTCATTCAGAACATACCAACTTCACATAGAAAAATATTATTTACTGTCTCTCATATCATTTCTTTCTCCCTCATGTTATACGGATGAAAGTAACACAAAACTTCCCACCTTTATCAACAAAAACTGTGGAAACTTTTTAATCATCTATCCCCAAACAGATAACATTCATTCTAAAATCAACCAGGGGACCTCTCTTCCTCCTCATCTTGAAGCTCCCCAAAATTCAGCGGCCAACATTGCGATTTCACGAGATAGCAAATATTTCACGGGAAAGAGCATTTGAAGAGATCCTCAATTTGACCCACAGAACACCCACATCGCTCACTACCCTCCGCCTCTTCACTATACATAGAAACCATTAGCCATAATTCATTCCCTCAAAGTCACATCTCCAGCACAAACCACAAAAATGGCACTCTTCTGCGCCCACAAAAGAGGCAAGGCCTAAGGAACGTTAAATAATTATTTATTTTTCCCAGATTCCTTTGTATTTTCTCCATTATAAGATTATTTTGTGCCTGAATATGACATATCTGAACTTCGTGGGGATGACAAATTATCAATTCACATATCTGAAAATGGATGCAAATGTATCCATTGTCTTTATGATTCAAATATTACAGGAATCATATTTTTCCACAAAGAATTCAGAAGTGTAATGACACTCAGAATTTGAAGTTTTCCTTAAATCATGCAAAAAAAAAATCAGTGACCACTTGCCCCAGGTTATTTTGATTGACTCCCATGCTTCATAAGATGGCTGTCTGTATCTTTCCCAAAGGTAGGAAATTTTTAGTTTTCAGTCAACATCCACTCACATTCTCAGGAATTATGTGAAAACCTTACTGTTCAAGTCATAACGCTTGTAAGTATGAGATCATTCTAACAGTAATAATAGCCATATGGGTATGTATGAATTCCAGTGCTTATTTCTTCACATTTTCTGTCAGATGACCCACTGAGTGACAAAATTCCTTGCTAACACAGTAATGTGCCATGGTGCCTACCCCAAACTAAATTAGGTCAATCCAGCCACTAGCTTCTTTCTCAATTCCTCTTCCTGCACATATTATTTTCTTTGGTATTATTTCATTCATCAAAAATACATAAGGATTCACTTTTCATCTTTTGGTGGTTCTATTTTCTCATGTAGTATCTACTGAATAGATTTAGTACCTAAGTATTTACATTGACATATCGAAACAAAATGGATCATGATCAGTATTTTCCATCTAAGTGTATACCTCTACATATACTTTTGATTTACATTTATAACATACCATTGGCAAACAATTAACAACTTAGCAATATTACTTGTAAGACGTCCTATGGAAGGGAATATTTAAAATAATTATATTAATTTTAAAAAAATTAAAAAATCACATTTTTAAAACGAACTAAAAAAATATGAAATAATTTCTCTTATCCTTGTACAGATTTATAAACCCATACATTTTGTCGTGAAAATTTGTCATTGTGAATTTTAATACTTTTGAAACAAATGTAAAATTTAAAACAAAAAAAGGGGGAGTGCATACTATAGACAATTGAAGCATCAATAGTTCACCTAAGCCTTTGCAAGCGTTTTCTCAACGACAGTAACCATCCAACACTCCCTACTATTATCGATTGCACGTGCCCCACGTTTTTCGTTTTAAATTTTACATTTATTTCAAAAGTATTAAAATTCACAATCACAAATTTTCAGCACAATCTGTATGGGTTTATAAATCAGTACAAGGATAAGAGAAATTATTTCATACTTTTTAGTCCGTTTTAAAAACATGATTTTTTAATTTAAAAAAATGTAATTATTTTAATTATTCTCTTCTATAGAATAATGTCTCACAAGTAATATTGCTGAGTTGCTAATTGTTCGCCAATTAATTAATTCCTAATTATTTGTCAAGCCTCAAAATTAATTCCTAATTATTTGTCAAGCCTCAAAATTGTTACATAATTTGTCTCTGTGAAACATATTACCTAAATAATACCATATGAACATGCCCCAATGTGTGGGGTGACACGGCTGATGTATTTACATTGTTCTTCTAAGTAAACACTTCTGTGCCAGGGGAATAATAAATTCTTTCATACATTCCTACAGTAAGAATAATAATTTTATTTAGGTAAGATCATGCCAAAATTCTGTGTGATACCTTTAGATTAATTTTTTTAAGGATGGAAAATGTAGAAATAAAAAACCAATATGAATAAATTGCAAACATTGCACTGACAGAAATAATCCTCACTTTTGTCATTTTAGATTATCATTTAAGATATTTTTCCATTGCCCCAAATGCTGATTTTAATAATTTGTAGAAGTCACTTTCAGGAAGTGCTATTCCACTTATGAAGATATTTTTGCGATGTCATCTTTAAAGGCAGGAAAAAAGTAAGTTATACGTGTGTTGTGTCAGGAGGAAGCATGAAAAATCCAATTCCTGTTTCTTCTTTATATGTTCTAATGACTTATATTGAGAGGTGTCACTGTTCCTTAATATATCTTAAGGTCCCTGCCTTTTTCTGAAAAATGGGATGTGTTGTTTTGACCCAATTCTTGAAGGATGTGTGCAAGCCATCCATTAATGCTTCTACTATTCTTGTTTCTTTCATGCAACTGTAGGAGAAAAAATGCACAGCTTTTTGTACTCTGTATCTACACTGGTGGTCTGAAAATTTTCCCACCTCAATGTGAAGATGGCAGTACTCATAAATAAGAGCTAGTGAATTTTGTTGTTCATCTGTTGACAGTTACTCACCAAAGTTTCAGCCATTTTGGATGTGCAGTTGTTACGTAACAGTCGTTTGAGTGAGTTGATGTGAGTGTTTTTGTGAAAATGGACAAAATCGAGTATCGAGCTGTTATTAAATATTTATTTTTGAAAGGCAATATGCCTACGCAAGTTAAAGATGAGTTGGATTCTGTGTATGGGGACTCTGCACCATCATTTACCACAGTGAAATTTTGGGCAGCTGAATATAAACGTGGCCGTAAGAGCTTGGGTGCTAACATTGCAACTCTTGTTGGCTCAAGTGAAATTCATGATGATGAATGATAATCTACAGGTTAAGATTGTTTTTTAATGAATTCCAGGTTAGAACTAGCAAACATCACCTTCATATCTTCCTATCAACCATCATTCTACCTGAAATACCTATTCTCTCCCTCCGTTACAGTCTTCCATGCCTAAACATTACAAACAGTAGCCTATAAAGTTCCTTCCAATGAAACTGAAAAATATATAAAGAATTTTCATCTTGTAGGAAAATTTGGCACTAATTTAAATAATTAATCCATATTAAAAGAACTTTGTACTTTTCCACAGACTTTTATTTATGGTACAATGCATTTCACCGGCCATCTCGATTTGCTCTAGAGCGTCCAATCGAAATAAGGTTACAAGTAGCCTACTCGAACACGACTCTCTGTAATGAACAATTATATCCTCAACCATTCCCTCTCCTTTCCGAGAAACTGACCTTGAGCAGAACCAAACGTTCTCCACACCGGACCGGTCCCCCACCCCTTCAGCCTAACCCCACTGCCAGGCACAACACCCCTGACCACCACCCTCTACTTCCCCCTTCCCCCCCATCCCAACAACATCTTCACCCCCCACTTCCGCCTTGAATGTATATATATCTGTGATGTGTGCTAAACAAGTCAGTACCTGATGACCCCGCTAGCCGGTGAAACCCATTGTACCGTAAATAAAAATCTGTGGAAAAGTACAAAGTTCTTTTAATATGGATTCCATATTCTTCCACGAAGTGAAGCCTGAAACTGTAGAGTTTATTATTAAATAATTAATGTAATAAGAGATTAAGAGAAAGGTCTAAAGGTAACCAAGGCGGCATCAGATTTAAAGCAGTTGTCTTACCAATCACTTTACAATGTGACAATTTCCCACCACTCTCTTCTATTATTGCTTCTAGTGACATCAGTGTGGCAAGCAATACTCCTTCTATTAGTGGGCATGCATTTGGGTCCCATTGGCCAGGGAAGAATAGGAGTGTGTGACAACCTCTAGGATCTTTCTCTGGTAAGACTCCAGGCAGACCCTCTTCAAGGGCTGTTCGAATCCATTCCCCTTGTTTGTTTACATTGTGAAGGCAGACTCCCCCCTGGCAAAAATAAACAAAGAGAGAAAAAATTAAGAAAATGTCTTACTAGTTCTAAAACCGCAGGGGAGTAAATAAAAATAATTCGCTAAATATCAAGATTGATTATCATTAAAACTAATCTTAATATGATGCTTCCTCATGGTAAAATGAAAATAAATCATTAGAAAAAACAACCGTTTGTAAATTCTTGGGGGTATATATGAGTGAGAATGTTTCATGGGAGGATCACATTGATTATTTATGTAAGAAATTAAGAGCAACTTGTTATCTTTTGTGACGGCTAAACTATACCAAAAGTAAATCTGTACTATGAAGGTGTACTATGGTGAATTTTATTCTTATATACTGTACAGTATTTTATTTTGGGGTTCGTTACACTTATCTCTGAAAGTGTTCAAATTGCAAAAAAAAGGGCCATTAGAATCATTGACGGTGGGCCACATAGTTCTCCATCCAGACCCATATTTAAGGAGTTAAAGTTACTGCCACTCCCTTATGTGTATATATGTACATACATATATAGCTATTTGCCACATGAAAAGTAACCTTTAGTGAATATCAATTAAACTGTCATTGACATGACCACGTCACAAGAACATTAAAAAAATATTCATTATAAGAGCATTAAAACTAAATCCTTGAAAGTTGGGCCAAAATAAATGGGTATGCGATTGTATAACTGATTGCCAAATGACATAAAGCAAATTAAAATAATAAACTCCTTTAAAGAAATACTTGCTACACAATGTGTACTATGATGTCCTTGAGTATCTTAATGTAGAATAACTGTAATTATTTCCCTCGTTGTTTTTTATGCAGGTGCACTACTGCATTCGATTATAAATAATTTGCAATTGTTATTCTAAAAAGGTAGTTATATTGTCAGACTACTCTTCTTTCTTGTTTAAGAAAATATTGACCTTAATGTGAACGGGACTTTTTTGTGCTTCTCTGGTTGATTGAATGCCTTATATAATATATAATTGTTTTGCATTTATGATCCTCTCAGCAAATAAAAATAATAATAAAACAAATATGTATTGCCCAGTTTTCATTATGCATTCAAGTCTCAGTATGATTGTCTTTATCCCATGATTTGACAACTCTTATGAAGATGAAAAAGGATGTATCTCTTTTATACTCTCTTATTTAACTAGGATAAAGGAGTGAATACGTTTCTATTCCACACAAACACAATTTATTCAGTCACATGTTTACATGTTGACTGCATAGATTTTAACTGAAACATGTTTAGACTAATGGCATAGAGAAAAATGGAATAAAGGTACACCAAATTAGGTTTGCAGATTATATTGTGATCCTGGCAGAATCAGTCAAAGATATGGATTTAATGATCCAAATCCTGCCCACAGTTTTGGCAAATTGAAAATAAATGCAATGAAAACCAAAGTTATGGTGGTTTCAATAAACAGGACTGAACCCCCTTGTAAATTTAAGGATAGGAGATTCAAGGATAAGCCAAGTAGAAGAGGAGCATAATTACAAGAGATAACAGATTCACCTCAGCAGTGAAAAGGATAGCCTTGGTGAAAAAGGCATATGAAAGTAAAAAGAATCTTTTGGAAAACAATGATATGAAATAAGAAAATCTTTCACAAAAACGTTTATTTGGAGTACGCTGTTATATGGAAGGGAAAAATGGAAAAGTCTTGGTTGGAAGCAATGGAAATGTGGATTGGGAGAAGGATAGCAAGAACAAGATTGATAGACAAGAAAAGTAATTTAGAAGTTTTGAGAGAAAGTAAAGAGAAGAGGAATTTGATGAAGGAGATGGAGAAAAGGAAAATTAAATTTGTTGGACATGTTCTGCAAAATAACAACTTCCTAGAAAATATAATGGAGGGAAAAGTACTGTGAAATAAAGGAAGAGGAAGACCAAGAAAGAAGTTCCTTGGTGGAGTATAAAGTACTATGAGAGTGACAACATTCATTTAAAGATTTGAAAAGAATAGCAATCAAGAGAGACATATGGCTGCAATGACAAGGCTATGCCTTTAGAAGATTATGATGTTTAACTGTGGCATCATGAGGACTTCTACAGTGTAGTGAAACATTTGACTGAATAAATTTTGTTAGTGTAGAATTGCAAAGTATTCATTACCTTATCCCAAAATGGAATTCAACAATTATCGGCCACCACCATCCCTTTCATTATTTTACTAGAATTAAAAAAGTTCAGGTAAACACTTGTGTTATTTAGGGCTTGAACAAATTATATTTTACCATCCATTAATGCAGATGTGTATCACTCCATTTTGATACAAGAATGTTTGTTTAAATGTGTCACCACATACAAAGTCTGACAACAAAATATCCATTTGACTCAATATGTACATATGCACTGAGTTTAATTTAAAATCGGACAGCCCCAGCATTTGTTCCAATTTATCGCCAGCATCATCCAATAAGACCCCACCAATTAGTTCATGGTTAGAAAAACATTTAATACCTGAGAAGTGTTTGGAGTATCACTTATATCACTTCTTACAAAAATATAGGGATGCTTCTTTTTGAAGAAATAACGACATGATATCATACGAAAAGCAGACTCTGCACTGAAGGCACGAACACGAAGGAAGCACAGGAGGTAATCATTACTGAAGTTTTCCTCACCTAAAAAAGAAAAGTAAAATACAATGTACTCAACAAGATTAGTATACGAGTAAGTCTGAAAATGTCATTTCTCAGGTTTAACACTGGGTTAGATTTTTGATCATTATAATAATAATGTATTTGTTTGTCCAGCAGATTTATCAATACAGATAAGAGGACACATCAAAAAATATATGGAGTCAATGCAATATAAAGGTTATGGATGGAGAAATTCATACACAGAGTATAATAACTTAATTAATAAATATTCCCTAAGTTTTCTTTTCAATAAAGACATTTTCCTTGCACTCTTTAACTTCTGCAGGAGGTTTATTAAATAGTGACAGCCCCATATGCTGAGGTCCATGAGCTGAGATTGAGATTCTGACATACATTTGATGGAGGTCAGTGGCACTTGTGTGGCAGCAGCCATAACATTTTTCACATAATTCCAAAGATTGAGCTTAGCAAGGGCAAATACAGCAAAAATGTACACACAAATGAGAGGTAGGATACAGTACTTTTTGAAGAGAGGACAACATGGAGTACGGAAAGTTGCATTAAACGTAGTAGAGAATACCAAATATAATATTGGAATAGAGTTCACCACAATATATTGACTGTAATACATCATTATTGGCAGTGTGCCAGAAAGCACACAGAACTAAGCTTAGTGTGTAGTTTCTGAATGTGACCATCCCAAGATAATTGTCTGTCTACATGAACTCCTATGAAACGAATATTAGTATTTTGTGAGATTGGGTAATCATCAATGTTAACTATGATTTTTATAAGGTTTGTTCTTGTTACTAAAATAAATTAAATTTGAGTGATCCAAATTGAGAAGGAGAAAATTTTGTTCACACCACACCTGCAGAACAAGTGCCACATTAATAATCTTGCAATAAGGCTATCAAATAAAGAGGCAGACATTAAAACATTGGTATCATCCGCATACAATACCGTAAGCGCTCCTGGTACAGAATTTAGAATACTAGGAAGGTTTTTTTCTATAAATAGCAGGAGTAAAACTGGCCCTAATAGTATAAAAATGTCTTTATTGGGGTGAGATTGAGATTAGATAACCCCCTAAGGTTATGGTGAAAGGATGAAAAAAGACAACAGTGGAAAAGATGAGAACTCTTTCCACAAGGAATTTGTTGTGAATATTTAAAATAAACCATCCATTCTAAAAAAAAAAATGCCTCACAGAGATTAGGATCAGAAGCTATGAGTTCCAGCAATTCCTTCAGGGCCTGGTCATCATTGGGTGGTAGTTCCTTCTTAGGTAGGTCATGTGTAATATGCTTGATATTCCATTGATACTCCTGAAATTCTACCATGACAGCTGATTCGATATGTACATAAAAGAAGGATCAGCACTGCAAAGAGAGAGGGCAGATAATTATAGGGCAGTGAAAACTAATCCAAGAAATACACAAATAACAGTTTAAGACTATCATATTTTGGTGTGGCACCAATATGCAGTCGCATATCTTAAGCCTTTATAAAGAATAAAACATTATAACAAATAATAAACAAGAGCACTGAACTGTAAACTCCAGTTTTGAATATTAATGCATTTCGAAGCAGCTCCTAAAAATGCAAATTCTTATGTCATAAGAAGACTATCAGCAATCTTTAATTACATGAGTCTTGTGAAATAAAATAAATAACAAAATTTTTCATCACCTAATCAAGCTTATTATTCATTAGGTTTCTTTATATTAAGTTGCCTCATAATTCAGTTATCACAGGAAATAATATCATCATTGAATAAAACCAAAATATTTAATCATACCAGAAAACATAATTTTTCTTTACCATTATACATTTTCTGTTCTAGCATGTATTTTTTTATATGCAGTCTTTACCATTAAAGACTATCAAGTGAAAAGCTTTGGATGGAATAACACATTGAGAGAATATATCAATAATACTCAAAGGTAATACAGAGCATGAAAGGCAGAATATCTAAAAATGAAACGACGCGTATGAAATTGTGGTTAAATCTCATAATGAGAAAGAATATTTGTGGGTAGCTAAGCAACTTCAAACGTGAGATTAAACTCTGGAACAAATAAGCTGAAGTAGAATTTGGAAATTAATCGTTGGCGAATTGGAGAAACAGGCTCTACTTGTGTATTAATGGGGAATTGTTGTCAAGTAAAGGCTCCCTCACAATTGGTTAATTATCAACAAAAATAAGAAGACTTTCATCACGCCACTACTTATTCGTATCATATGCATTCAATCTTATACACTTGTCAAAAACTAGAGCAAAAGGTTGAAAAAGTTACCTTAAAATGGTTAGAAAGTACTTAAATGGGTCTTATTGTTAATTATAGAAAATGCCTATTATGTAACACTGAGAAAATTTAACAATCAAAAGACGAATCTTCAGTGACTTTTCATTATATGAAACATTTTAATTAATGGCTGTCCGCAAGTTTCCATAGACAGTGGGCATACATTTGTGCAACCTTAGAGGTGTTAAGTCACGAAACCTTATAAGTTCTTACAAGTTGAAACTGAGAAGCGTTTATTACAGGTGAACATGGAGTTTAACCAGTTAAACTACTCACAAGTACTTCTGTTAATCTTACATAGCATCCCTTGCATCACCAACATCTATTCAATGTACAACGACTACAAGTATGTTAAAATTCCTGAGAAAATTGTGCCCATACCTTTCCACGAAGCGGGAAGATTAGGATTTCTAACCTACTGGAATCTGGTTAGTACAATAATATACGCATTAAAATGTTTGGTCGTTTATAGAAAATTATTTAGAACCATAATTTTAGTATAGGCACTTGAATGTTACAAACTGCAATTGCAGTTAATTATTGTAGATAAGTATCTTAAGGAGCGGCGGGGAGCATTAAGAATTGGATGTAGTTAGTCGTAAAACGAGATTAAACATCTTATTCGGAAACATTTTAGCATAGATTTATGCTACTCTTGCATTAAGGCACCTTAAACTCACCTTTTATGTATTTAATCATAGAATATCATGGTTTTCGCACATATGGTGCATGACGCTTCTGTGCAAACTCCCACAAAAAATTGTAGCCTGCGTTACACCGTTACCCAGCGTACTTCCGTCATCTGATTATGACATTTGGTAGAAAACAAAACACGGCGATAACTCGTTGGCACTCGTTGGCTTATAAGCGGCATAGGGGGCTGAGCATTTCCAATTTCAGGCACTTCGTTTGTGTCGGTTGTACCGTAGAGGAAACAGTCGTTGCGTCAACAATGAAGAACAAATCTGGCGGAAATCAAGGACAGAATACTAGAATGAAAAATGTTGTGAGATGTTTAATTCATTCTATTGGTCTTACTCAATTTGCGTATGCGTTATATTTTGATTTTAAGTATGTAGTTATACCGACGGAGATAAGCCCATTGTTTAAAACATTTGGAGGAAAATTAAAGTTTTTAACAATATGGAATGTGGTGAGTTTTGTATAATGATAATAGGTTATTAAATTTCAAATGTATTTTATTTAATGATCCATGACTTTGTCCTCTTTTCAGATACTGCAAACAATTTATTTCGCTATAAGCCTGGCGAATGACATATTTGGATCAAATGAGGCTAATCCTAAGAAAAAGCCTATTACCCGAGTCATGAAAGACTTTATGTTGGCCTCTGTAGCATTTCCAGTGTCAATGGTAAGTTTTTCTTTTCTTGTTAATGTAGTAAACCAGGTAGTGTCGCTTTCACAACTTTCTAAAATTCACATGGGCAATGAGGGCTATTTTAAGACTTCATTATAGGCGGTGTACGTGGCTGGATAAACTTACACGTTTTGAGGACTTTGACCCTCCAATTTATGTAGTATATTCCCATGAGAGTTTAGGTATTGAATTAGAATAATTTTATAACACTGAAATAAATTTCTTATTATACTCCAAAAAAGATTTATAATATGTTTAAACAAATATTACCCTGTTTATAATGTACATAAAATATGACATTTACCGTTACAGCCAAAGGGCTGATTGGGATATATTTTTGCAATAATGGTAATTGTTGGCAGATTCTTGCAAGTGTTTAATTATTACCATTATTATGTTTCTCCTTCATTGTTAAAATCTGTTCAGAATATTGGTAAGTCCATTGAAGTTTTCAACATGAGATGTATTTTATCATTTTAATGGTAATTATTGTTTGTGGTAATTAGGTATAATAATAGTAATTAGTGAATGTTTTTTCTTAAAAAAAAGGATGTGGTACATGGGTGATCAGTAATTAAATCTTTCATCTTCCTTTGTGGCTTGAAAGAACAATAAGTTAGGATATTATCATTTTGAAGTATTTTGGGAATATTTTAAAAATTTTACTCTACTCTTGTTCATCGTCTGGTGTATACTAGGTTCCAGTAATGGTTCTTCATCATCAAATGAAATTGCCTTGGGGTAACGCTCCAGCCTGATCCAAAGGTCGTAGGTTCGAGTCTCACCTTGTGTTTGTCCAATAGGGTTTTTCTTTGATTTTGAAGTGGTTCTGAATGGCCATAGCCGTTGATTCGCCTTATACCTTAATACTAGTACCACTATTGCAATTATGACTATATTGTCATTTCCTCCTTTACTGGGTATTTCCCCTGTTTCTTTGGACTCTTTGTGCAGAGTATAGAAACAAAATCAATATCTTATTTGGAAGTAATTGTGGCTGTTTCCTCACACTTCTTTACTGTGCATTGTTATGGTCCACTAATTCTTATCCTTAATCCTTTCCATGGGCTGTTTTATCTTGATGCTATCAGATTCCCGTGGTTTTTTCTTCTTATAAATGCATCATTATCTTCAATTTACTACTTTTTGTGGTTCTTGATTTCTTATTGTATTTAACCATGTTAGATTATTCTAATTGCATCTGCTTCTATTTTTATTATTAATTCTATCCCCTCATTGAGTCTTTCCAGAAATGTTCCTTTTACTAATCTTCCCTCTCTTAATCAAACTGCTTCAATTCCTTTTGCTCTTTGCAGTTCCTGAAAAAGTATTATTAGGCTCTAGGTGTCTAGTCTCTTTTCAAGAGTATCCAGAATGTGATTGTGGGTTTTGTATAGATGTCCAAGAAATGGTGTTTAGGTCTGGATTATCATTTACAACTTTTATCCTTTTTTGGCTTTCAGTACTTTTTAAGTGATCTTTTCTCCAGATCCAATGCTGTATCAACTAATACAGCTTGATGATCATCTCAATGGCTTAACCCTCTATTCCCCTTGTAATATGTAACTTGTAGCATTCTGAGTGATTGTGGAGCTGCTTAGCTATCACGTTTTACTTTGGCGAGTATCAGAACATGATTTGCTGTTTGATTCTATCATTCCAAAAACATTTCATAATGCTATTCATCAATTCTTTGTAGCCAACACATTTTAATATTCCTATCTTCACACAATTGTTGTTCCCAGTTTCAGCTTTGTATTTATTATATTGTTTTTTATTTAACACCTGGATTTTTTAAGATTTATGAATATGATTCTTAGAGAATCTTTAGTTAGATAATACGTAAATGAAAAATTGATGATTATTTTTCCTGCATGAACATTCAATCTAAGGAGGAAATTGTACACCAAGATTTACTAGGTGAAACTTACACATTAAGGAAGAAATAGAACTAGACTATGTAAGTTCCAACAAAAAAATATTTCTCTCATTCTGTTTTTCAACAAATAATGCCATCTTCAGGTCAAGGGAACCTTTTTTGCATCATTATTTATGCCATTCCTGCCGGGGGGTTTGGGCAAGGGAGAAGAAGGGGATAGGAATTAAGTAGAAAATAACTAGTGTGTGGTGGTTTAGGTGGTGAGGAATGGGCGTGGCTTGGATTTGGGATGAGGGAGCCTTAGTCATTTACTTACATAGCCATTGAATCCCAGCATTGTGGCTGAATCCCAGCCACAATGCCATAATACTCAGAATAATATAACAATGCTTGCAAAAACTGTTGTATGTTTATTCCTGAACACAGTTATTGTATTAATTTCAGTTCAGCATTTATTATCGAGTATTGATGCCATGAGATTAGGCCCTATAGCTGTTGCTCAACTGGATATAATTACTCTAGGAAGATCATTCATTAGTCTAGTCTCATAAGGGGGAACGATTAATTTACAATGACACATGATTTTTTTGCTGAACAGATTAATTAATTTTTAAATGGAGTAAACAAACAAAAATATAAACTCAAGTTTGAGCAATCAAATAAGATATTTTAAACAGGGTACAACTAAGTATGCCACTGTGATTGATAATCAGTTGTCAAATAAACATTGAGAAGTGCACAATTAGATACTTAGAAGAGGTTTGCTACTTAATTCACCAAGATGACTGATTTTGGAAACGGAAGTAATGAGGAGGATAACTCAAGTGGAGAAGAAATTCTTCAAGAATAACGATCCATCCACCACAAATAATATTAGCTTGAATATAATAAGGAGATTAATTAGGACATACATATATATGTAGCATACTTTTATCTGGAAGTGAGACATGTGCACTATCAGCCACAAAGAAAATAAAGTTTGAAGTAATGTAGATGTGGTCCCACAGAAGAATCCTGAAAATGAAATGAATTGACTTAATAACTAATGAATAATTAGTTTGAAAAGTGATTAAAAGATTACCTCAAGGGCTACACATACAAAAAGATAAAGGAAACTAATTGGACACATCTTGAGGTGTAACATTTCAATGAAAAATATTAGTGGATGGGTCCCTTTCGGGGAAGATAGGCCGAGGATGACATGTGAAAAACCTAAAATGAAGACTGTTAGTTGAGTACTACAAAGGAATGAAGAGACTGGCAGGTGATAGGATAACTTGAAGAGCTGTTACAAACTAATCTTCAGATTGATAACCTATTATAATGATGGCAAGTCTTGTACAATATATCTCTAGGTAGGCTACCACTCCATGTAAAAGTAGACAATATATCTCAAATGTAATTGTGTGCACATTAAAGTTTAAAAGGAAATAACTCATTGATCCAAGCATCATCTCTTATTTCTGTTCTAATATCATCTTCTGTGCAAGGAGCGAGAAGAAAAAACTTTGCCCTTTCCACATATAATTTTATTCTTTACGACCTGGGTTCCGTTGCATAGTGACATCATCACCACCTGATGATGTCGCTATGCGACGAAACCCAGGCCGTAAAGAATAAAATTAAATGTGGAAAGTGCAAAGATTTTTCTTCTCTCACTATGAAGGATTTCCACAAAGTTAAGCCTGAGACTGTTTCTTCCTTCTGTGCAAATCTAACCTGAGGCTCATCAAAAACCTACCTTAACTGGTAGAATACCTTTCATCAGTATCTCTTCTATTACTGTCTCCTCAGTTTAACGGTTATGTAAAGTTTTGTCGGAGAGAGAGGTAATTTAAAAGTCACAGTAATTCTGACAATATAATGAATGTTTATGTAATCATTCATCATTAATATTATTTCTAGAGGTTTGAATCTTAAAAGGTTGTCCAAATAACAGTTAAACGTTTAAATAAACTTCATATTTGATAATTGTGTGAGGCTAAAAAGTTTTCCATGAATCCAGGAACGTCTTTATCAAACACTTATCCATTGGGAGTCACTAGGATCACTGAAATTAACACTTGTGTATGTACAGTGCCATCCCATACATTTGAATGTCTTTACTTTGAGGTATCCCATTCAATTTCTTCCAAGTTGAATGAGTACATCCATATTCTGACAACATCCACATTTATATACTGTCAACAGGACTAAATGTTCCTTATAGTACTCACGTTATCTCTTTTTACATTCACAATTAAATATACATTATTTTCCATAAAGATACAATAACAAGTTTCCTCTGCACTATTTTACTCACTGAAGACAGATCTGATGTGACAATCATTAAACATATTGAATTTCCCCAATGTTTTTTCATCGGGCCTTACCATGGTTATTTAACACGATGTCTCAAGACCCTTTGATATGCAGCTTTTCTTTGTTGCACATGACCCTTAGTGTTTGCTGACACATCAAAAATCATTAGCCATATTTTTGCATGTCATCTTCATTGTTACCTGAGTCTATGAACCAGCTACTTGAATGGACACTGTCTCCCATGTCTCTCATTGCTCTTGTGTTTCTACTGTTCTTTTGATAAAAACATTTCATAAATGTGTCTTATAGTCTCCATATTTTCAATATGGCCATGGGTTTTCACATGCATGATTGTGTGTAAGGTTTTGACAATTTTCCTTGATGCCAATTAAAAATATTATCTTCACTTGTTTAAGTATGATCACATTTTCAGGTGTCTCCCCTAAAACATTTTCTCTTAATGTGAACTTAACTTCAATACCCTCATTCTTGGTTGTTAACTAGCATGATATGATTTGAAAAGTATGTAATGTGTTGTGAAGTTTGTAATGTAAGTTCAGGATACCCCTGTTTTTTCAGAATTGGCATTTTTTAAATTGTTCTTGTGATCAGTTACCCATCCTTTCACCTTGTTTATTAAAAGAGCACCAAAATGCTTCTTGTGAAAGAGGGTGTGTAGTTTGAGTGCACATAGTTGTATAGTACATTTTTGTTTCAGTTTGTTTGCCTGACCTTCTGGGGCCTATGGTTGGTGGACCGAGAATTGGTTTTCCCACGGGCATTGGACCCATATTTTCCCACTTGGTTAAACCATGTCATGCATACAAACATTTTAGTGTTCACCCTCCTGGATATATTCTTCTGCTTTCGTCAGTATCCCCAACGTGTCAGGGGCATCACGGGTTTATTGTTTTTCATGGCAGGATATCTCGTATGGTTTGTATCAAGTCTGCATTTTAGTATTTTTATCCTTAGATGATCCATGTTTGATGTGGTTGAGTGTTGGTGAACCTTTTTTTACCTTTGCATGTCCATATCAAAGGTTAGTAACAAGGAAGAAGTTTGTGTTAACAAGCCCTGACAATTTATTGTTTTTCCTATTGCCTCAGTCACATTTTGTAAGCGGAATTCGCTATTAGATTCAGTACAGTATTAATAACTGTTTTGTTTTAAAGAAAAAGAACTAGTATTTTCATGTCATTTTTACCAAGCAGGGAAATTGTATGACCATATTGCTACACATGACATAGCTTCACCATCACTGGCCTATTTACTTCCTACTTGAAATTCAATGTAAAATTTTAAATATAATTCCAAAGATAAATTTACAACAAGAAGTATTTTAAGCCATGGAGGGAGCTGTAAAATATTTATGTGATCATTTATGTAATAAGAATGATTTTTTGTAACTATATTCAATGCAACATAGGTTCTACTTTCTAAAATGCCAGCTTTGTTTTATAGGACATTTGTAATCTACTTCAAATCTGGAATGTGGGTATATCCAATCCTTAATGTACTCACATGGGAACAACGAGTACTGTTCTTTGCAATGTCATTATTGATTGTTGTTGGCCTATACCATATTGGAGAGTTTGTGAATAACATCATATGGAGTGAGTATGATTAATATATATTTTTGATGTATTTTCAGATCTTTGACATTTGCATTTTTCATATTTCCTATTCTTTGCTCAATATTAGAATAGCAACTTAGAGTTTCTGTATGTATTATGTTTTGAAATTAAATGTAATTTTTTCCAAAATGCATTTAAGGCTTCACCTAGTGAATTTTCTTAATTGAAAAAAATGAGGTGTCCTTTGATTATTTCAAATTCCTTACATTCCCCTTTTGCCTTCAATTTCATTCTGTAATAATACTTTTTCCCTCAAACCAATTGTTATCCCACCAAAGAACACTCTATGAATGAGCTTTTCCATTTATCCTTTTGGCTTCCATCTAGTGAGTTTCCTCCCTGAAAAGCAAAAATCTTTTTTCTCGTAGACGATTTTGCCTCCCCTTATCTTTGTAAATTGCTTTCCCTACTTATACTGAATTCCATGATGTCAATTATTTATCCATTAATCCGCAGGGAGCTTCTTACTCCTCTCGCACCCTTTAGCACGCTTTCTAATGACCTTTTGGGACTAATTGGTTCACTGTAACTTTATTTTAATCAACCCCTTTACAGAATCAGAACTTAAGCAGCATGATCACTATGGCAAGCAGCAGAAGAAGGGAGGCTGGAAGGAGAAGGGAGATTGGCACTCAAACAAGAAGGGGAAGAAGGACAACTCTGGGCCTGACGAGGCATCCCCCAGGAACAAGCGGGATGAGCAGCCGAGGCAGGGTGGTAAGGGCGGGAAACTGACCAAGAGGAAGGACTCCGACCGGGACAAATGAGGGCGGGCCAAATCTGGCAGCAAGAAAGGCAGCTAGAAAACAAAAAGCAAGATGAATCGGCAGTTGAAAGGCATATGGTGGTGGTGTGCGGCGTTCTTAATGACAACGTTGAAGAATCTGGCAAAGAGTTTCTCTGGGAAGTGGCTGGACATTAAAAAAAAAATAAAATGGCAAATGCCATATTTGATGTATGGTTAGTGTGGATAGAAAAAAAATTAGTGGATGTGGTGAGGTAAATTATGGTTAATGTGAAAAATGAATGTGGCTATGGTAAGTCTATTGTACTGATTATATGGGGGTTTTTTGTAGGTTTTTGTTGTTTTGTGATGAATATGGGGGAGAGTTGTCTATGGTGTACTTAAGAAAAGGTGCAATTTGTAGGAAATGTGGTTGTTTTTTTTCTATTTGTATATGTTGGAGGGATAAAGTTTGAGTGAAATTTGACAATTAGGTTTGTAGAGGCTTTGGATGATTATGGAGATTCTTTTTGGTTAGTAGCGTGAAAAAAATCAGTCCATTCAAAATGGGTCTGTTTTGTTACTGATGTACTTTATACCTAAATGTTCAAGAGGCCCTAGTTCTTTGGAAATGCTTGCACCAAGTTTACACATGCAAGCATTGCAGATGATTAAGGCCTTTTTAACTGTCCAGGATGAAAAGATGAGCTAGACAATTAGCCCCTTGTAAGAAATATTGTAAGAACTTTTTCAGGGTTCAGAGTTCATGTCTCCCTCATGGGCTCTCTATTTATAGTGATATCAAGCAACACTGCATACTATAAAACTGTGAGTCTATTACAAGAGGAGGAACCACTGCATCTTACAGTGATTTTTCAGGGAGCAATAAATTGTGGACACATAGGGTATATTTGTGTTAGAAAGATTAATATTGGCTTTGAAAATTTTCCCTGACTAATGTGTTTTATATCCAGTTTTGGCTGTCAAATATTGTGAAATGTGTGAATAACATTTAGGATTAATTGTACTTGGGTATTTTGCCTTGACTTAACTATGATTTAGTTTGAACAGTTTTGAAAGGAGAAATGTGTGCATTTCACTTTGCTTTTTATCTTGATATTTGCATATTAAACCTTCCTCCATGGAGTCATGGAGGGATGCCCAAGAAGTTATCATTGAATGGCATTTAGATGAATTATGCCAATGGCAGTATATAGTAAATGGCCCTAAGCATTCCTTAGCATGTGAAATTAATTCTGCAGTGTTTTGGGTGATACCCATTAAGGATGTTTAGTAGAGATTTAGTCTGTGATTGTTGAATGCAATGTATCTTGGTTGATTTTACAGAGGTAATTTGAAAAACAAAATGATTATTTTATTGTAGCTTTGGTGATGAGTATGTGTTTTTAATATAGATAGAAAATTTAGTATTTCCATCTCATCCCCATTTGATATGTCAATCTATATACTTTTCCAAGACTTTGTGATCCTGTTAAGTGTTCAGTATTTTAGTTAAAGAAAAAGGAGCTTTATGTTTTGCCTGCTTTATTGTATTGAGCGAAGGAAAACAATGCTGCTTCAATTTTAGGGCTGTTATCATTTGGTGCATATTTTTCTCATCTTCACATTGCCAATCACACAATGAACGTTCCATCAAATTAATTATTTAGTCATTGTGAGAATTGAAATTAATTCCATTTGTGTTTTTTGCTGGACCAGCTACATATGTAACAAATGAACAACTTGTATTAATTTATGCCTTTAATGGCAAGTGTAGATCTATTCAGGGGTTAAGGTACATCTTATTTTTAAAGTCACAATTTATATTGAAAG
The DNA here is from genome assembly GCA_011762765.2 of Rhinocypha anisoptera. Classification (NCBI taxonomy): domain Eukaryota; kingdom Metazoa; phylum Arthropoda; class Insecta; order Odonata; family Chlorocyphidae; genus Rhinocypha; species Rhinocypha anisoptera. Next base: position 2,276,089 of record WURS02000018.1, read on the forward strand.
CTAAGACTGCACCACCTATTGGTATTTTAAATGTGTAGAAATATCTGGTGAAAATATTGTGTAGATCAGAAATAATTATATCGACCAGCAATTTGGGTTGGGAAAATATTATAATGCCATTATCACATGGAACAGCTTATATTTAAAATTATTCTGAACTAATTGTGATAAGGATTTTAAAATTGCATTATAGGTTATCATATGTTTAAAGGTTGGTATAATACATGATTCTTTATTGCCTGTAGGTTTGCTATGCTGTTCTGGGGCTCTAGTCTTATATTTAGTTGGAGCAAGAGTATTTTTGAAGGTGGTTTAAATAAAAGATCTATTTCCTATGCCATATTTAATATTAATCAGATATTTATTTCAGTAGAATTTGGGCAGTCCATCCACATTAAGTGGTTAGGTTTTTAGTTATGAAAATTAAAATTTTGTAGTTTAAAATGTACTTTAGCTTAGTGAAGTGAATAACTCAGGTCCTCAAGCTTTTATATAGCTCTATAGATTTCTCATATTCCTAGTAAAAACTTTGATTAATGCTAATCATCATGAAAATGTTTGTACAAATCAATACTCCGGCTGCCTGTTATAACATCTAAAGTAAACTTTGCCGTTATTTTTCTCAGGAGATTTGTGGAATGTTTGCCATATGTATTAATTATGATTCAATAGTGAGTTCTTTTCAACAAGAATTCAGATTTACTGATGAACGACCATATGAAAACATTTTCTGTCAAAACTATTCTTTCTGCCCATTAGTGCAATCAAGGTGTATCAAATTTTGTTGTGGGTTGTTTAACTTTCCTTACTGTGCCATATTTGTTAATTGTTAACTATTTAATTTTTTGTCTTTATATATATATATATAATGAAACACTTCTTTTTTTAGTTTGCTGGGACGATAATACTGTCGGAGATGGAAATTTCTATTATGAGAAAGTAAATGCCAACTGAATTCACATCATTCCAACTGAAATTGAATTAGAGAACTGTTTTTTGAAATTGAATTAAAACTTTTCATTAGTAAAAATAAATACTATCTTATGCATGCCATTAAATTCATTGTTCATCTTCCACAGTGACTACTGTATAATTTTGAGGTACTGGCATTTATATGGTTTTTCTATCCTTTAGAGAATAAGTGACCTTGTGTCTTCTGTGTAAGGATGTTTAAAAGTGAAAGAAAGGGGGAAATGAGAAAGTAGATTGTTTCATAATAAAGAATTGAAAATTTGCAATTATCCATCATTACTCTACCTATTTAAAAAAAATAATTTTACTGTAGTAGCCAGATTGGAAACAGGAATTGGTCCTGAGCTAGTGACTGAAAGAGTTTTAGGTAATTTATGTACATCTGAAAATGATCCAAAATACTTGAAAAGAAGAAACATCTTTAGCCATTCACCAAGAAGTTGTTCACAAATGTTATTTGTCTCTTTAGATATAATTCAGTGATTAATCGAATTTTTTTTACACTGTGCATCAGTTTTTTATTATTTGGGCAAAAATATTCTAAAGCCAATAGTATTGATTTTTAATGAACAGGTTCTATAATTACTTCTTCCCATCATATTTGTGGGATTTTTTCCAATGAGGTACTTCACAGTTAATAGGTTATACAGCATTCATTAAGTTATAACGACTACTGGGTAAATTAGTGCTGGATGAATGGAGACACTGAAAATATTACAGAATTTTAGGGCAAGAATGTTGTGGTATATGTACTCCTGTCATTCATGTGGAAGATCTGAGATGCAGTTGCTCATCCTTAAAGTTTTTAGCTACATTTTATATTAAATAACTTGTGTTGAAAGCTGCTTTCAATTTTTTGTGGCAAATTTTTAAATCACAAATGAGCAACACATTTGGTCCTTTTCTTTAGAATCGTCAGTGTTATGAGAACAAATTTTTCGCTTAAATTTAAAGGGGCATTTCAAAGCTCTGCAAATGAATCTTGTGAATAAATCAATGTGAACGTTATTTTTTGTTCTTTGCTTTCCTGGTGGATTGTGTACTGGATATATTAATAATCACAGTGACTCATCTAGTTGTAATTTTGTTACAAGTAGCAATGATATTGTAAGTCAATATGGCAATTGTAAGTGGTATATGAACTTAAGTCTTCAAAGTAGAACCCTTTTGCAACCCAGCATTTCCAGTGAATCAGCCAATCACTGAAGACCCCCTCAAAAGCAGAAACCGGAATGATCTTTAACTTCCTAGTTACAGCCTCTTGAATGGACTGAGCCATTGTGTTGTCCTTTCATAACCTGTTAAAGAGAAGGAAGTCTGAGGGAGCGACATCTGGGCTGTGTAGGGTGGCTGGGGAAGCATTGGAAAACTTGTTTTTAGCCTGATAGGCCATAACAGCGAAGGCAGTGTAGTGAGGAGCATGGTGAGGCACCTATAGGTTCACTTTAAAATCGACCTACAATTGGGAAAGGCTTGGACGTGACTGGTGACTAGAATGCTGTTTAGTTAAAAGACTCTCCACCACCCGACCCGTACGAAAAGTTGCCGAAAAATTCAGTCCGACTACTTTCCTGATATGTGCTTGGGTTGTTGTCAAGTTTTTGGAAACAACCATCAAAATAAAATATTGAGATGGTTCCCAAGCTGGGTGCTACTGTTCCCATGGGGGCTGAAAAGAAACTAGAATAACGATTTGCGGGGTGTTGAATATAGGTTTATGGAACCAAGGGAGGCAGTGACTTGAAAAAAATTTAGGAAACGGAGGATATTAGCCAGAGCAAGTTTTGCACCATACTCTTTGAGATGAAAAAATCTTGCTCTCACATTTTTGCACAGGATAACTCTTTGGAAGAGACTGGCAGATATAATGAAGGGAGGGCAGTTCGGTAGCGAGAGGGGTTCATGAAAGACCAAAGTTGGAGATTGTGTCCTTGATGGATGTAAAATCTATCTTTGAAATGAGCACTTTGTCCTGGAGAAGGCTTAATGTAGAGTAGATATTGTGAGGATACATTGCATACAAGGTAATGTGAAAGATCCAGTTGAGGGCATGAACAAAGAGGAATTTTAGGAGTAAATCCTATCAATGGATGGCTGATGAAACATTAAACATTGTTAAAAAAGTAAAGGCAAAGGTTTAAAATGTCCTGTTTAAGCATCAGTGAATACCAATTCTATTGGGACTGCTCTAAATGATGAAATATGGAAGAATCTAAAATGTTTGGTATCATTGGATGATATTAGTCTCATCCTCCAAAAAATTGCCATCAATGATTGAGTAACATCAAAGAATAAGGTATAGACTCTTTGGTAACATTCATAGAGCAACCACGTACTTTTTCTGTGAATACTCTTATCATAGCCATAGTTTAAAAAAAATTAATTTAGTTACTTTTCATGTCAGCTTTTGAGTATAACACTTGTGATGGTGAATGAATAAACTGTCGTCCATTTTTCCACAGGGACTTCGATTTCTCTTATAATTTTATACATTTTGTCTCATCATTCTCAGTTGAATTTGCAAATGATTAGTCTCATATTCAGTAAATTATATGTTTTTTGTTTCATGTATCTTAACAATATCAACAAAATATAGATTCAAAAAACTGACCACTAAGGAAAATAAATCATACAGATTAGCTAGGGGTTCAGACAAAGTGATGATAGGTAAAAAGGCAATGTATTCCAACATTATTTTTATAGGCATTAACGGGAGTTCTTACAGGTGTTAGGACTCAAGAAGTTTAAATAGCCTAATCCAGTTTATCCGATGCCCTTGAATTTGGGTATAATTGTAAATATGAGAACTATTCTTATTCAGCCTAAAATTGTGAGTGAATAACATTTTAAATGTCTTAGTTGAATTCACTGTAGCAATTATGAGTTATTTTATTTTACTGTCAATTATTCTATTGCAAATGGCAATCCTATTGAGTAAACAAGTGACCATACATACAACTATATGTGCAATAACTAAGTTATTATGTACTTTTTTATTCCCCTAATAATTATTCTCACCTTTTTTATATCAATAAGTCAAACAGCTCCTCTGCCCGGAGATACATGAACATATTGTTATTATTAAATTATGTATATTTCTACAATCTAATGAAAGGGCTTAAAGAGTAAATTGGATTCTGTTATCATCGCCTTAGCAGGAAGGACCAAGGAGTGTTTATTGCATTCATTTTGAGACAATATAATCTAGCAAATTTTTCTGATGACTTTGGAAGGTGCAGTGAAATATAAGGTTTGAAAAGCAAAATAATGTTGCTTTATTAACCTAGCATAACTTAAACCATTTTATAAAATGCAAGTCATGGAAATAGGCATGAAAATACATTCCACACATTTGTACACACATTTCAATGAAAATATATCACATCAGTTACAGTAAATTAACTGTATATTGTAAAAGCAATTAAAGTAAGGGCACGATTATAAAATGGGATGACTATATAGGTATATACATACAATACAGTGCTATCACAAATCTCTAAATGAATGACTGCTGACATAGTTTGATTTCCAGGTTAAGAAATCATGTGAAACAGGAATAAAAGATCATAAACAAACCTATACGTGAAATAAAAAATACATATGATGAATATGATGGCACATGGAACTACTTGTTTCATTTACAATAAATAATGAAATTCAAGTAAAAGAATGAGGTTATAATTTCACGCTGGTAGGTTGATAAAATAAATTCATCAAAATCACACAAAATATTAGAAAAATACTAAATCACTGCAGTGAGATCTTGCGAAAATCCAACTTACTCCTGTAATCAGTACTATCTTCACCTGCATCAGCACTCTTGCTTCTTTTGTCTTTTGAAATGACAACTCTCTCACTCTTAGGCATTATTATCGGTACCCTATGCTTTTTGCGCCCAACCAATTCCTCGAGTTCCTCTCGGCTGCTTGACATGCAGTCGGAAGTGGCAGGATCACTGAGTGCCAGTTTAGACTGCCTCCTGGTTAGATGTAATGGTTTTAAAGGTGGTGAGCCGGTATAGTCATCGGTCTCTATGGACTGTCTGTGTTCACTTATGTGTTTCAGGAATACTGAAGAGGAGAGGAATGCTCCGAGGAGAAGTTCCATCGAAGTCTGCGTTGAAACTTCTTTGCACCTCGAGGAATAGGAAAGCCGGGTGTCCCGATGACTCTTCATCGGAGAGTCCATGTCATCCACGCTGCTGGTCAACAATTTCTCCATCAAATGACTCTCGTCTCTTTTTGGGTTCAGCTCCGAGGATAACCTTGAATTTTTCTTACCGGATTTCCCACCAGACCTGCTCGACAAAACGTTGTCCTCGCCGTTCTTGGACAGGAGACCACGGCCGCCCTTCAGTATGTCGTCCGCCGTAGATTCCACGATGGCCGACCGCCTGCCCCGCAGATATCGGCACGCGGGGCCGTTGAGGACGACCCTCGGTCTCCTTGACTCACTGCAAATCTATACCATGCAATAACAAATATCAATGGTATCTCTTGCTTCTCAATAAAAAATTAGAAC
>WURS02000018.1:2283564-2299327 GCA_011762765.2 Rhinocypha anisoptera
AAAGTAAAGGGAAAGCAAAAACGAGTCGCCGGTGGGTGACTAATATTGCTCCTCTCCCTGCCCACCTCCCTGCCCACCAACCAACAGATTCGAGGAGAGCCCTAGAATCTTGATCACAGGTACTTCCTCTGGTTTCTGACCATTGCTTTTCTTTCACTTCAGCCAGTGGGAGTGCTCCTCCAAATTCTTTGGCACTAGTCTAATGGACTCACTTCACTCAGAGGAACACTTTTTACATTTTTTTGTCTTTTGCATTTTAGGTTTCCAGTGAATTTTAGAATTTAAAAAAAATGTCACTATTGCACAAGAGGAACATCTACAAGCTCAATGCTGGCTTTCACTCAAATAAAATGTAACGACAAAATGAATCTAAATGAGTAAATACATTTTCAAAATTAACTTGTACAGATGGAATTCCAAATTTCATTCATCATGAATGTGAAAATTGTATTCATTGACCAAGAGATTTCAATCTGTAAATTAGTTCGGTAAGGCTTTTGGGTATATTCATAGACATCAATGTTTTTTTATTTTGATAAGAATTAATATTAGATTCTTTTCAGGAAGCCTTGGACAATTAGGAGTGGAGTTTGCACGAGTTTTACGAAACAAGTATGGAAGAGATAATGTCATCATGTCAGATATTCTAAAGCCAAGCAAGGAAGTGGCTGAAAGTGGTATGACTAGAAAATATATTGTGTGTCCTTCCCTTATTGTGCTTGACCTCATAGCAATGCTCGGTCATGAAAATTAAATCAATTCAGTGAGAAAAGGAATAAAAATGCATTAATATAATTTACAAACCTTTCCAGGATCTAAAATAAATTCTTTTAATGAAGTATTTAAAAGTGAATTAATTCCTACCACCTATTAAAAACATAAATAACTACTCTGAGTACCTTACAATAATTTGATACGTTAAAACTTTACAAAAATAGATTTAGGTGAATTTGAATATTTCATTTTTGGTGGGAAGTGAATGTTTTAAATGCTATAATGACATTTATTATTTATGCATAACAGGTATGTTTGAAAAAGTTTGTTATACACCCTCAAAGTTTCGATTCAATTTTGGGCACATTAGGTCATTAATATTGATAGGCATATACTCAGTTTGTTTGGTCTTACTGGTTCTATTAAACAAAAATTAATTTTGGGAAGCAATTCTGTAAAACATGGTGACAAGATAGATGCTAACACTTTAATGCTGGCCTGCCTCTATGAACAGTAACAAATACAGCAAATTGTTTCAAACAATCAAATATTATCATGATAATCTGCCTTAGTTTTTCATAAAAATAATCCTGTACTTTATTGTTTCAGGACCATATATATTTGCAGACATTCTGGACTTCAAGTGCTTGCAGGATGCAGTTGTTACAAACAGAATAGATTGGCTAATTCATTTTAGTGCTCTTCTCAGTGCAATTGGTGAACAAAATGTACCTCTTGCAGTCAGAGTAAATATTGAAGGTGAGTCCTAATAATTAACAAGTTCTACGCATCACAGATTTTGTTGGGAATTTGATTGAATCATGCTGCCAATATCATCAATAGAATTATTTGAAAAATTATGTGAATTATGAAAATTTCTGGTAGGAAATGGATAAAATGTTTTAGATTTTTTGTTGAGTTTTTAAGAATTTATACAAAACATTTTTCTCTCTAAAAAAAAGCTTTTTATCCACAAAAAGTCCACTTTTCTCACTATTATCAAGATTGAGAGACTAAAACTTAAGACAAAACCATAGATGAATTCAAGGGTTCCAGGCTCAACTTTGAGGAAGTTCATTTCATAATAAAATAATCTTAAAACTGTATTTCCACAAAAAATGATTTAAAATTAATTTTTTTGTGGAGGTGTTTGATCAAATCTTGCTTTATGGTGATGCTGAAATATTTTCAGGATCAAAATTGATAATGGTGTCAAAATCAAAATACTGAGAGGATGTGATGGGCACGTGTGTAAAAACTTGGATAGAATTAGTCAGATATTAGTTCATTTTTCTATTTGTGATAAATACTCTTTAAATTATTTATAGCATTACTTAAATGTATCCTGCAAAAAGAATGCAAAGTTATACTTTCCTACTTATGAGTAAAATTCCAAGTGATTTTATTTCATAGGGCTTCACAATGCAATGGAACTTGCTAAACAGTATAAGTTACGAATAATGGTGCCAAGCACAATTGGAGCATTTGGTCCAGACTCACCAAGAGATGTTCCAACACCAAATTTCACCATCCAACGTCCTCGAACTATATATGGTGTTTCAAAGGTTCACGCAGAACTCCTTGGAGAGTATTACTACCATCGATTTGGACTGGACTTCAGGTGTGTGAGACTTCCCGGCATCATATCTCCTGACCCACAGACTGGAGGTGGAACAACAGGTAGGTGATACTCTAATATTTATGCATTTAAATTCAACATTTAATATTTGTAAAACATTAAATACAAATACTTAAGATGGCTTGTTACTATCAATACTGATATACCAGACATCAGTTTAATACTTCTATATCAGATGGTTGGAACATATTGTACCAGATCATTACAAAAATTATATATATATATAATTTCTAAATCTCAAATGTAATTCCATTGTGATGGAAAATAACTATTAGAAAAACAATATTAGAATAAGAAGAGTATTAGAAAAAACAATTAAACTCACATTATGTGCATATGTGTAATGAGACATTTGTAAAGAAAAGTCTATATGCATCAGGCAGCAGAGAACTCATTTCATTGATTGAGCTTGTTCTTTTTGCACAGTAAATTCATGATTTCACTTGAAAATAAAACAAAATGAAATCCATTGTGGAGGCCATTTCCTGGTGGAATTCCATCATTGAACAGAGATGTTGTAGCTTTAATATATTTCCATAGGACAAAAAGATTAAACATGACCAGTTTCGAATGATAATTGTCATCATTTTACTTACCAGATGATAGTGATGATTATTGTACAAAAACGGTCATGTATAATCTTTTTGTTCTGTAGAAATATATCAAAGCTACATCTGTTTCTTTAAAACAAAATGGTTCCATTTTTCTAGTCACATATGAATTGGGACATATTATGCCATTGTTTTTGTTACAACCAGCAAAATTTCCACATATAAATATTTTGAGCATAAATTGAAAAGGAAATAAATGCACAATCCACAATTTTAAAAAATCACCTTAAGTAATAAATCAATAGTAATGTTTCAGTGCATATAAATGTTTCAGTTGAAGCACTTTCTCATTATGGGTCACATTACTGTACATGTTATAGTTAATTCAATTAAATATACCTTTTATATTATAGATTATGCAGTAGCAATATTCCATGAAGCTCTGTCAAGAGGACATTATTCATGCTATCTCAGACCTGACACCAGGATGCCTATGATGTACATAGAAGACTGCATGCGAGCTCTCTTAGGGATTATGGAAGCACCAAACGACACACTTTGTGATATTAGGACATACAATGTTGCTGCTATGTCTTTTACACCAGAGGAACTGACAGAAGTAATCAAGAAGCATATACCACAATTGACAGTGGATTATAATCCAGATTCCAGGCAATCGATTGGTGAGCAACTTTCAAAACCCCTAAAAAGAGTGAAAGATGAATTTTCATGCTGTTTATGGTCATAAATATTCATAATATGTAGAATTACTCCTCTCCCTTTCCTAAAATGAGTAAGGTTTTATGGTCTCTCTTTTGTCAGTGTTATAATTACCACTGCTACATTATTGGGGATACGATTTAATCTTAATGATAATTCATCTAAAACATAGTATCTTCTGCACCTGGGAACCTTAATTATTGTAACTTTGTTATTTCTAAACAAAAACTCGACTTCAATTAATCCCAATTCAATATACATAATACCTAAACTTATAAAAGCTCTTTATCTGGATTTTGTAGCACACGTTGTGTAGTATCATATTTTTATGATTTCTCATTTCAGTCCATTGCTTTACAAATCATTTCTACTGACTAACGCTACAAGTACCTTAGATGTGATACAATTATGCATAAATGTCACTAAGATACATTCAGAAAGAGATTTAGACTCAGTTTCACAACCTAATTGATCTATGAAGTCCTTAAAAAAATATTTAGTTTTGGTATAAAAAAAGGAAGTCTAATTTTGTTGCCTCATTTTATTTTTAAAAAAAGGGTACTACCTTAAATTTATTTTCTACATTACTTTTGCCATTATCAAGGCACTTGGCAGAGAGTAACTAGTTTTTCCAGAGCATCTTCAAAGAGCAATGCTATTATGAAGAAGGCCACTGCTGCAAACTACTTTTGACATCAAAAGGGGTTTTGATTGTTGATGACTAGGAAAGTGTTGCATCAGCAAATGCAGAAGTTACTGGGGGACCTTCAGAAAATAGCACTGAGAAATTGAAAACCAAACATGACATGCCTAGATTAGAATTATGTTGCATCATTAGAATGCTTGACCATATGTCATATTTGTTGACATCCAAAAGTTGATGATACAGTTTCAGAGCAACCAACTTATGGCCCGGAACTGAACAAATAACACAATTCTTTATTCAAAGTAATCTCTAGGCAGGCCATGTTAAACTGTTGTGCAGCAGTGGTTATCTTCACTGGCAGAATCTTTCTATAATAAGAGAATGGAAAAATAGATAACTAATCTGACAAGTGCATAGACAATGGTGAAATGTATACAGAAAAATAGCAAAAGGTGTGATCTTTCTTGTAAAATTTAATTAACCAAAAAAGTTCATGTCCCCTTTATAATATGCAAGTGGTACTCACTTTCTAATCATATAATCATCCCAATGATTGATTAGTTATTATTAATAATTAATTGAATTAATCATTCCTGTCTAAATATTCTTCTGTTGCTAGTGACAGATCAATTTGATCATGAATTATTGCAACATTGATTTGCATTGTTGTAATGCAAGAGATGAAGAGATCAAAAAATGATTAATCTATGCCTGTTGTTTGTGCATTGCCATCCAGTCTGGTACTCCAAGCACACAACAGAGAAATGGCAAATGATATTTTGACCCAAATCTGCAAGGTGGTCACTCTCCACAAACACAAACCCACCCGTTCCTCCCCCTTTTGGGAAATTATTAAACCAACCTGCATGAATACAAAGCACTTTTATCAAACTACCTCAGAGTAAGATGCTCAATAAAATGTTGTTTTCTTGGGTTTATAGTCAATACACCATGCTTTTAAATGAATATGGTGGAGCAGCAATAAGTGCAATCCTTTTTTAGTCGGTAGCTCGGAGAAGTATTGAAATTTGCCAGTAAGGCTCAGGCGACTAATTTTTATAACATTTTTATCCAAGTTTTACATTGAAACAACACATTCATCTAACTGAATTATGATAATCACAATAAAAAAAATAAGTTCAAATGTGAAGACTGTGGAGTCAAGCATTTTATTTACATTCAAGTCTGAGGATGTAGTTTGGGTTTCTTTCTATCACTATTTATTAAGCTCAAATGGCCATTCATTGGGCATGGAAACCTGTGAGACTTATCAATTAGCCATAATTAGAGATATTCAGACTTATTCATCTATATCCATAGCTAAGAGAAATTGCGCTACCTGTGGGCTTGTTTCCTCTTGAGTAGCTCTCAGGTCTTGCTTAGATCAGTGCAGACTCTCCATTAGAACGTCCCCACAAGTGATCCCTGACTGTCAGTTGAGATAAGGTAACTTTAATTTATCTGGGTAAGGATTTCTATACATGAATATTAATTGTTAGATTTAAAATCTATGCTTTTCTGCCATGCTTACCACACGACTTTATATAACTAAAATTATAACATAGGCAAATATTTGTTGTCAATATAAAACTGCTAATAATATACCAAAGGATCAAAGTATTGTAATATATAATAAATATCTAGATTGTTACATTTTTAATATTTTACAACTACAAAAGTAATACATTTTATATTTTCACAAACATGTTAAGTAAATTATGAGGGGTATATGCTTAAAATGGTTGTGGTAGCCCAGTGAATAGAGCATGCTTAGCTACTGAACAGGGGACCTGGGCTCATCTCCTGGTGATACCTCCCTCAGGATACCTCCTGGGAAACCACAGGCAGCAAAGTGAAAGGAACTGCTCCCCTTCCCCCTCCTATATGAACTTTCACACATCACTGGGCTTAGTACTGTTGCTGCTGATCTCTGCCCTCACCGATCAAACTGTTAGGGCTGAATACTGTGGTTATTAGTGTTGTGGGGTATGCTTTAATAATGAATGAGTTCCACCAAGTTACATCTGAAACAATATCTTTTATTTAAAACTTACTTAACTTTGAGAAATTCCATGGTGTATTATCCAGCTTCAATCCTGATAAATTATAGCTTAGGCATAATCAAGACCTAGAATATTTTCTAAATGCATTTATTCATTCATAGGTGTTCATTCTGTTAAAGCAAGGTTTCTGATAGACAATTTGACCAACTGATATGAGTTATCTTAAAACTTCTGAGGACCTATCATTTCTCAAGGACCTATTTAAGCTGGTCATAAAATTAATAACACACTACTCTTGAAGTTCCACATACTTCATCCATTATCCCTTCATTATATACAAAATTCCTATTTTTTTCCTGCATGTGCCATGTATAACAGATATTTTTATAACTATCCAGGGATACTTATAATTCAGGCATGTACATTCTCAGTAATGAAATATAAGTTACATAATAAAAAGATGACAATAAGTCCTATAAATTAAATATTGGCATGGTGTAATCATTTATACAAAATTGATAAATTTGTTTTCTTTTACACTTCAGCTGACACATGGCCAACTATTCTCGATGACAGCTTAGCAAGAAAAACATGGGGATGGAGTCATTACTATGACATGGATAAAATGGTTGAAGTGATGGTGGAAAATATTAAAAAATATTATATGGATAAGTGAAAAAGGTTTAAGTAACATAACATACCTTTCTAAATATCATGTTGTGATGTCATTAGCCCTTTAAGTTTAAAGAGGACACAAATATTTAAAATTTGAAAGGATGGCTTCCTGATTTCAAAATACAATCAGATGTTCACTTCTGCTTCACACTGTAAAATAAATAAGTATTAAAATACATGAGAGGACTATTTCAATTGTGCTATTTGTTTATTTAAGTAGTTTATGAAGATGTCAAAATATAGTTATTATATGATTGGTTCAAATATTAAAAACATTTCAACTGTTACGTAGGTATCCTCTATTAAGTATAGTCTTAATGAACCCTGAAAACTACTGCATATCACTTGAGAGCATGAAAACAAATTCTACTTGACCTGAGTTTTTTTCCAATTTCTCATATTCTTTCCTAACCTTCCTGCCATCCAAGATGTCTATCCCCCTTCTTTCTTCCCCAAGAAGCAAAACTCATCCTCAGATAAAGTATTTAAAAATCCCTGACAACTATCAATACTTTCTCCCTCCTTTTTCCTTGAATTCTTCATACTTTCTCTGGTTATAGCAAGAGTTCTAAATCTTTGGTATGCTTATTATTAACGGTACTTGAAAAAAAATCAAGTGGTATCTATGTGAATTACAGGTTAATTATCTTATTGATTTAAAAATTATGGAAAATAGAAACAAAAAAATTTCATAAAGTACATATAAAGTTAAAATGACAACATGATAACACTGAATGACTCTTAACAGTAATACGAGGGCAGATTTTTTTTCCTTTTGATTTGGTGGTATGAACTTTGGAAAGGTTAAGAGAACTCCATACTTTAGTTCTGTATTTTGAATAGCTGAACATCCAATGTTATCCTGATTCATTTTTTAAAAAAGTCTTAATATATGTAGCTGGTGGGGTTAACATTTATAAGGCCAGTTTACATTGAGGTATGTATGATTAGCATCCTGCCTGGAACAGTGAAAAAAATGAAAAATTTTAAAGCCGGATTGACATGATTAATATTAAAAAATAACAAATGGACATTATTTCTATATACATTCTATACAAATAACTATATTTCATATCAATATGTACTTAAAAAGAAATACATAAATGTATTTTTGAATCCTTAAATATAATTAATTGTACTACAAATTTTCATCAAATAAAAAAGCAATACTTTATCACTCGAAAACATAAATTTCAGAACACCATGTTACATTGGTAATCAATAATGAAATTTGAACACAAAACATATGGATATCCACATACTAGAGGGAAAACATACTTTTTCAAAGGCTTCACTGTGAGTAAAACACATTTCACCATGAGAAGGCACCATTAGGTAAAATTAGAAAGGAAAGGGGCAACACATGGTTCTGCATATGTATATACTTTTTAATTGTACCTGATGATAACACATTATGGTGAAATCCACTGTATCCACAATAAAGCCTGGAAAGTGTTGTTCTGCCTCAACTACAGATATTAACAACTTTCATGAAGTGAAGTCTGAGAACATAACATTAAAATGGGTGTACTGGTAGGAAAATAAGAGAAAGGTAATTAATAACTTAAAGAATATAGATGTATGTACAGGTTTCACTAAAATAAGTGTTCATTTTTGTCTTGTATTTCGTATCTTGAATATGATTATGAAAAGTTATCTACGTACCAGTGAAGGTAGGTTTTTGATGAACTCCAAATTAGAATTACTGAACTCAACTTCAGATATAACCTAATTCAACTCTACATACTTCATATCAGCTATCACCCTATTGAAGATATCTATTTTGTCATACAGATTTCTATCCCTTAAAATCTTCTCTCTAAGTTTTTTCCTTATACGTTATATCCATATATGTAGTTAGTTTCCCTTATTGTAATTGAATTAATGTACTCTCATCATTCTCTTTCCATGGCTCTTTTGCCTGACAGCCTACTCATGCCTGACTGTCCCCTCTTCAACTCTTGTGTAATTCCTACCTACTATTATTATATTCTAAAATTCATATTCTCTTCCTGTCACTTCCTAAAACCTGTAACTCTACTTCACTTGCCTGGCACCATGCCATTTATTAGTTTTCAACAACCCACTGTCTATCTGTAACTCACCTTTCCTGCGTTATTCAGATTTCACTCAACAATTTCCTCTCCTCCCCTATAATCCTTAGTACTTACTCATTATTTTATTTCTCCATCCATTTTACCTCTCTTTTCTTCACGCCTTTCCTTAACAATGCTCTCATTAACTCCTTTCTTTCCACAAAAGTATCTTTTGCTCATGCGATTTTTCTATGTAATATCCTTACTTAAGTCTATTTCCCTCTAACATACTACTCAAATAAGTAAACTATTCTATCTGACCCAATGTATGCAGTCCTCTCCTTAACTTAGCCATACTGCTTATTACTTTTGTTTTCTTACTATTAATTTTCATCCCTAACCTCTCACATTGGTCCTGTTAAGTGCCCAATGAGATCTGCAGCCCTTTGGCTGAATTACAAACTAAAGTTTAGTCATAAGAGAATCTGACTGAGTTTCCCATCCCCATCTATTTCTGTCTCAACTGCTTCCCTTGCCTCTTTTACTATATACTCTCAAGTAAAAGTTAGAAAGTACCAATTCTTTATTAGAATATTTTATTTAGCAGACTCAATTTTACCTTACTTTGTTAACTGTAAGTACACGTACAATATTAATTAATTTAACCCCAATATTGCAACGCACTGCCAATGGAAGTTCTAAAAACCCCAACATTCAATTCACCTACAACACATTAGCAATATGCTGCATTGAATAATCAGAAAACACCTATTCAATGCTACAGGAGGCTCATGTAGTCCTTTATTCCCTATAGCAGAGCTAGAAGATCATTTAAAAGTTTAGACGAAGACAGAAGATGAAGGTATTTTTCACTTCAATGGAGAATGTATTTTATCATCAGAAGAAATGGGGAAGGCTGCTAAAGTGATTGTGAAGGAGATAAATGGCTGCCTTTTATGATGACAAAGAAAAGGTGGAATAAGAGCATTGGATCCAAAGAAAACAATTTTGAGGATGATAAAATTTGGAGGATAACTTGGAGGTACATAGGTAAAAATTTGTAAATCTTCTTGTATTTAGCCAAGGGCAGAGAGCAATCAGTACATAATTAGTTAGTTAAAATTAACTTGTACATTTATAAATTCTAATTGGAGGAAAATAGATTAGGTTCTATAGTAATTAATACTAGTTAAAGAAGTGGAATGACATTTCTAAAAATAATTAAAAAGTATTCAAGAATTACTTTTTCTCTGACATCAGAATGTCATTTCATTTTTTATTCAGTTATCAGCAAGTGTTCCATCTGGTAACCCTGGCTGTTTATTGTTTTGACATAAGTACCCAACTTTGAAGATGTATTAATTTAAAAATTAAATTAACCATACAAAAGAACTATTCATTGTTGACCACTAAATCCACCAATTTCAAATTACTAATTGGCAGTCCTGTCGATTTTTTCAAATCAACAAGGAAATTACCAAGATTTAATAAAAACAAGAAAAAATTTTTGGCACCGAATGTTGATACAAATAAATGATGGAAATTTATGTGAACTGAAAGTTATAAAGTGGAACTAAAATGTTTCTTTTATTGATGTTGATGCATGTAAAATTTTCATTGCCTTAATAAGGAGTCACAATCTCACAAATGTAACAATGACTCATGACTGAAAGTGCATTTTAAAGTCATTTAAACTATTTTTGAAAGAAATTCTTTGAATGTTGTATTCCACATTTAGATTTTTTTTAAATACTAACATTGGTACACTTAAATTTTACAGATGCTGTGCTCAATACAATAAGTTAAGGCTTTTCCTCAAATATCCCATAGTACAGTTACACTCCAATCTCATCCCTGACCTTATTTCAATAAATCCAAAATCCATAACTTGGTTCTTAAATTATTCTTGTTTTCATTGTTAATTTATTTTTCATAAACCCATAGAAATACCATAAAATATACATTGGGATATATGTATTATTCCTAATGGTTAATCTTAACCTTGAAGGAAATTTTATTTTGCTGAGGAAAGGCAGAAATATTTTGGCACCTTGGCCTTTCCCTCTCCCCCAACCACTGGGGGAAAGAGGGCAATATTAATGGCTTATCAATATCAAATGCACCACCAATCCTCTTGACCATTTTCTCTTTATTACATATTGAACATATAGAATACCACAAGTATCAGTGACAAAAAAAGGGCTTAGGAACCATCAAGGTAAAAATTAATAGGCTCTTAGAGACTTTAACATGCATTTATTTTAAAAAATTACAAGCAATGTAAAGAAGTCAACAGTCAATCCAAGAATTTTCACTGCCTTATTCTGAGTTAAAGCAATGATTATCATTTAATACCACATTAGTTTATATATAAATACATTCAGATGTTGTATTATAATGGCCCATTTTATCTACTCCATTGTAGACCTCAAAGCTTATGAGTATCAAAGAAATATGTAATTTCATTCATTAAGGCTTAAATCACTTGAAAACCAATTTGAAACTTTCCCATAAAATAATTTTGGAAGAATGAAACATATCTACAAGATATTTTTCACATAACATCTATATTAATTTCATCCTGGTGACAATCTTGTGAATAAATTATACATAACTTTATACCAGAATGATAGATTCAACCGTAATACAGATCTTGTAAGAAATAAAGATTCACAAGTCAAACTTGCTAAGATTCATAGTGGCTCAAAATATTGAACTCTAATATCTATATTCACATAAGAATACAACAAAAACAAACCATTATGTATTATAATACACTAATAGTGAGTTCCTTTGGGCAAGACTTATCAAAAATACTCTAATGAGTATCTGGTTTGAGAGAAATAAGAGAGCTGAATTTACAAGTATGAAAGTAAGTAGCATCTGCCTCTTAATAAAATTGATTAACTGTCATTATACTCATCTTTCTCAAATTAGATTTGTCCCTGGTTTGATTATAATTGCCTATTTTTGCTCAAATTCACTTCTCTACACAAATAAAATGGCCTATGAATGTTATAACTGCCATATAGGCAGCTTATATATATTCCTGAAGCTGTAATACCTGGGAGTAAATGGCAAGACAAAAATATCTAAATTTGTTTAAAAGCAGAAGCAACAAGGTCACTCTACGTATTCTCATTGCTTCACTCATAAATTTTTGCATGACCCCCAAATTCCTCCAGATTCCTAGGATGGCACTCGCGAGCAATGAATGGCTTCTTACACAACAGTCCGAATCAAGTTTCTTCACATATCAAGTAAAGGTTAATGGCTTAGCACATCCCAAAGTTCATCAATTAGCATTACAGACTTTTTTTTAAATCTGCCCTAGCAGATCACTTGCAGTAAAAAAATCACGCACACAGATTACACACACACTTTATAGTGGCACTCACTTCTCAGGACCTCAGGCAAAAACATTACCAAATTTAACATTGATGCTTTTATAACCTGCAATTAAGCCCGAAACAACACCTGCTTTACAAATTTTGTACCCAGATATAAAAAAATGGTGGCATGTTCGTAAACTAACTTTTGGTTAAATATTACTAATTACACAAAGAAAGATCTTTGACTAAAAGCAACAATCCAATGGTTGTAATTATCTTTAAGCACAGAACAAAGGATCAAGTTTAAAACACAACTGACCCTATAGTAACCTAAAGTCAACTAGATAGGAATTTCAATTTTGCTTCCAAAATAATCAATATAAATTTAAGAAAATATCCCGAAATAATTATATAAGGAGCAGTTGCCATCATTGTCATTTCTATATACATAATGTGATACATGATATACTGTAATCTGCCTTAAATGTAGAAATCTACAGCATCTTTATCTGTAAAAAAAACAAACTTTTGCAAACAAAGCTTCAAGGCTAACCAAAAGACTGAGTATGGGAATAGCAGAAGTTTTTTTTTGTTGACAATGCCATTAGCATATCCATGTGAACACACACCTAGATGACGTGCCACTTGTGCCAACCACTCAGGTGACCTTGTCATTGTTGCATGTGAGAATCATCGACTGAAGGTAAGATAACTGCACTGGTTTGTGCTGTTTCAGCTGTTCCAAGGCCTCCTCCACTGGAAACCATTTCCTCTTTCTCCCTAAAAAAAATCGAAATCAAGGCTTTTTAGCAACCACAAGAAAGAAATTTTTTAAAGATTTAAATGATATTTTTCAGCATGTCTATTACCCAGTAGAAAATTTATCATACTTTAGTTGAAAAATTGTAGCAGAATTATTTAGTAAACAATTTACTTTGTAAGTTATATGGGGAATAAAGTACTTCTTATAACAAAAACAGGTATCTGATGATGACACCTATGCATCAAAATTAGTTGTACCGTAAGCAAAGTCGTGGAAAGCCCAGTGGTCCTCATTTGTCAAGATGAATTTCCACATAGTCAAGCCTGAGACATTCGAGTTTATACTTCTTATAAGTTCATAAGAGATGAATTGTAAATATGCTGTCCTTTAAAATAAATTTGAACTGCTGGTCCAGTCCAACTGTGTTGGGGGTGTAGCATGAAAGAAAAATGAAGGCAAAGGATGGCATTTGAGAAATGGATTATGGAGAATGTTAGAGTTGGGAACTATGTAGGTATAATAATGAAGATATATTCCTTAGGGTACGTAGTTACTTGAAATTCTATTATTCTGATAAAAGAATATGATATGCAACATTATACAAGGCTGGAAGATGAAGATAAGAAAGAAGCCCCATATTTAGTGTAAGTTTTGATAATGCATTAATAATAATATAATTTATTTGTCCAAATGATCTACAATGCAGAAATAAGACACCATAAAAATACGGTAGATTAAATAAAATAATAGGAAAAAATAATACTTTCATGTTAAAAATTCAGTGTTTTTAATAAAAGATTAACAAAAACATTTAAATTGATGTGTCCAATATTCATTAGTTGAACAATAATGCTTGCCTTGTAAAAAATGTTTCACCTTTTTTAAATGGTTCACTAGATTTAAATGCTTTAAGATTTTCAAGAGGTTTGTTATGTAGTCTTGAGAGCCATTTCTCCAGCTTTTCTCAGTTTGTCCTTATATAATTATAATGGAGACTTTTCATATTTTTAGTTTTGTGGGTATGAAGGTCAATTTACCTTGAACAAATTGAAATTGTCATACAAAAATTATAATTAATGATATATAAATACATGGTAATGGAAGATAGTCCTTTAAAAATGGGCTCGGAGGGAGCATCATAAGGCTTTCATGTCACGATTCGGATTGCACGTTTTTACAATTTGAAAATCCTTGAAGTGTGTTATGATGATGAGCCCCAAAAAATTATGTTATATGAAGTGAATAAAATGCACCACAACAGGGCATTTATGTCCACTGAGTTTCTGAGATGTTGTAAGAATAAACATAAAGACCTTAGAGAAATTACAATCAAACAACAACTTAAAGGAGTTACAGGCAAACAAGGCACCAAAGATTCATGAAATACCACTGGAACTTCTGGTAATATTTGGCATACCTATTCCACATCTCTTTACTGACTACCATAATGGAACTAAATTAGCATCTTCTACAAATAGATGTGCATGATTTATTTTCTCAAGAGGATCAATATTATAAAGGATTAACAAAGATAACCTCATACTTTTAATTATTATGCAAACATTATGTGTAGCCTAAGGATGTTACAAAAAATTTGCAGTCAATGCACATTGATGGATGGAGGAGAAAGAGATAAAAAGAGATGAGATGAATTGTAGAGGAAGCTAACACTCACCAAAAACACTAGTGGCATAGTGAGAGAGTGAGGTGTATAGTCATTTTAATCATTAGAGGTATTATAAATTCTTATTGGATAGTTATTTATAGAAACCACAATGAACATTACCCATACTCTCAGGCAGTCACCAATGGAATTTTTAACATGTTGTGTGCTTAGCATTGTTTTAGTGGTTTCAGCATAATGATAAGCTCCTCATTTCATTTTTGTTTCATTTTAGATAGGTAAAAAGGGCAAAAGATCCCCATATGGTAAATACAGTCTATGGTGACCAAGGACTATCCCATTTGGATGGTTTCTGACGGTAATTACCATAGCAGATGTACAAGAATACAAGAAAGATTATACCTGGAGAGGCACACCTATTGACTGTAACAATGACAACAGTAAGAGGTAATCAAGGGAGAATTCATTCCAGGGAATATCATGTAATGAGAATGCGAGTAATAGAAGATCATAAATATTAAAGTTGCTCCGAATATTTGAAGTGCTAGACCAAGCAAATCTGCTGATTGGTACTTTTTGCATGAGAATGCCCCATCCCCCTGCAAATGAATAATAGCAATGGAATTTTGGGTCAAATGAAGTATGACTGTACTTGATTACTCTCCACACACAACAGAGTGTATTTGCAGATCACTTTTATCCTGAGAATTAAATGATATTTCAATGAGTTCCTTTGGCTCAGCTTCAGACACCCAGAATAATAACTGATGATAAGACAATGCAAATGAACATTTCTAGAGCAGTATTCACAAGTTGTAACACAAAATGGGGCTGATTTATCAGCCTAATTTTTTTAAACAAATAATTTTCTTCTAAATTGCATAGGTTAGAAAAATATGAATAAAATATTTTATTCATCCTATAAGTGTATGGATTCATAAATAAACACTTAAATTCAATACATTGCTACTAATAATTTTTAAAAATATGTAGGAAATAGTTTCCGGCGTGACTTCGTGGAACTGCTTCATGATTAAATGAGACACAACTTTGAAAATTC
>WURS02000018.1:2299427-2312186 GCA_011762765.2 Rhinocypha anisoptera
TCGTATAGAAAAAATATATGTGGAATTTTCAAAGTTGTGTCTCAGTTAATCATTTTAAAAATATGTATTTATATATGCAAATGTACAATTTATCAAAAAAACCATGAGATTTTTCAGATAAATGATGTATGGAGGCTGGCACTAAAAGGGTTAAATATTTCATCTAAAATAGTACAACTATTTTATCACATACCCATAGTCCTTGAATCCTCCCACTCGGGCAATTCATCTGACACAGCAAGGACAAACACCTCTGTTCGATGTTTCCTCTCCTTGTTCTGCTAAATAAAAAGAAGATAGCTGGTAGCATGTGGAAATTCATCCAAACTAGGGGCAATGCCAAAGGCTAATATTCAACTTTTGCATCTTGCCATCTTCTATAATGCTCCAGGTGCTGGAGTGGAATGGGTAGTCAAATGGCAATTGACAATTCCCTGCAAGAGTTGGATATTTCCCTCAAAGTATATTACAAGCATGTTAAAACGATTTGATGAAAGTGTCTGCTCAGCACTTCTCCCCTACTGATGAGACTCAGTAAAAAAAAAACTTCAACACTAATATACATGATTAATTACAGTCTTAAAATTTATGGTTCAGTGAACCCATAAAAATGTCCCCATTGTAAAGATTTGTAACAGTAGATAATAGACTATCCAAAACAATTAGAGACTGGGGGTGTTTAGAAAACTGATTTTTCAGTTAACATCATTTATTTTTTTTTAATTTGCATGTGACTTAAGAGCATTATGAAGCAAAGAAACAGTGTATTAAACAAAATACTGTATTTTGAATAAAACAACTTATAAGTACATACATTATATATAGTAGTAAATTAATGCAAAAAAAGGTTCAGGAAAAGTAGCACAAAATTTCCTTTTACTTCAGAGCTGAGACTAAATTTTTTGGTGCTTTATCACTCATAAGTTTTAAGGACAGCATCAAAATCTTGTTGTTCTAACCACTTTATAGACTTATCAAGGAAGTGAAAAGCTTCTGCACTGGATGGTCCTTTTTCAGCATGGATGTTGTCACTAGGCTCTTCCCCGTTGTTGATGACATTGGTAATGATCCGTCAATGCTTGATAACCATGGTCATCAACATCACATTTGAGCCAGTCTTGATTGTTTCCTGGTCGAATTCTTCAAATACTGAAAATTCTTTAATCAGCCCAGCCAGTTCTGATATAAATTGGCTGTTTAGCATCTCTTTAGGTGTAGTGATAGACTCATCTGATGGAAGGAGATTATTTCAGGTTTTTGGTAGTATAATGTCCTTGACAATAGCCCAAGCTAATGCTGCCATGTACACAGCATCCTTCAAGTTAAATTCAATGTACACTTCCTGAATTTAAATATTATACTTGGTTGTTATGATCTTTTGTTAAATGTTTATCCTAGAGCTGATATATCGACATGTGGCACTAAAAAGGGTTAAAGCCACACAATTATTGATAAACTGTTCAAGAGTAAAAATGTGAAAAATTTAGGTAGCAAAACTAACCCTCAGAAATATGATGTTACATTTATTTGGCACGTGTGTTGCTTTAAGTGTTTCACAGAGAGACAAAAATTAGTATTCTGGAATATAATTTAAGTTCTGTTTTCTCTTCACATACATTTGTTGCACTCTACCTATTTGTGTTGTCCTTAACATTTATTAAGACTAATTTTACTATCTTATTGTGTACAATGTCATCTCCCTCTCATCTTTAAAAATATTTGGTGATACACAAAACAATAATGTAGCTAACCATGATTATAAAATTTATACCAGGTATCTACTAGTATTGTCACCACTGTAATTAAACGATAAGGTTGGTTTTTTTTTGGCCAGGGTAGAGAGCTTCACCTAGTAATAATCCCAATGTTAAATTCACATCAGGGTATGGGGGTCCAGTTCCCTTCTCTGTACTACCTCCAGTTTACTAGAAAAATCTGGCACCAAGAAAATCACTCAGCTTGAGCTCCAACTGTGAGAGCACAGTGACTGTAGCCAAGCACTCTATTTGCTGGGTTATCACAACCTCACTAATATTTCAATAGGTTACAATCTCACCTATCAAACTAGCCTTCCACATAATCCTTAGTGCACAATTAATAGTATTTTAAAAGAGGTTAGCAGTTCTAATCGATTTATAAATACAAAATTTCTCCAAAATTAAATTTTCTGATAAGAGTAAAGTAAGCCAAAACCTAATAGTTTAAACGATCTTCCTGCTCAGGACAGAAAAACTGATGTCAGCATTTTTTACTTCTAGGTTTCTGATTCATAGGCAGGTTTACGTTGGCCAATATCAAACACTACTAAAACGTTTTCCTCACTCAGTCACTCTGGATTTTCTTTCTCACTGTACTCTCTATTGTCTAGGATACCTGGACCTTGGCTCTTTTTGTCCACCTCTCCTTATCTTGCTAAAATTCAACCACAGACAATCTCCTCACCATATAGCTTCCTCACCAAATCTCTCCATTTCTCCTGCATCTCCTTTGTTTCCAATGGAGAGCTTTCCTGCTCTATTCCTTACAGCAGATGCAGTTTTCCTTTCTTATTCCAGCATTATTTTAACTTGCTATTTAAGAGTGTTCAATGTTCAAGTGTTTTCCCAGCTTGGGGAAATAAACAAGCTTTTATTGTAAGTTCCCAGATTTTATTGTTTAAAATTTTTTTAACTATAAAATTCGCCCCTCCAACATGCCACTTTATGGAATTAAAGAATTTGCAATTTTCCACAAAAATAATTTTATTAAGACCCAGGTTTCAATGTAACTACATCACCAGGTAAGAAAGATGATATCTTATCTGGTGATGATATAGTTACATTGAAACATGAGTCATAATAAAATTACTTTTGTGGAAAATTGCAAATTCTTTAATTTCATAATGATGAAATCCCACCACATCACGCCTGATACTTCACTCTTTGTATGATTCTTTTACACTATTAGTCTCTAGTCTCAGGTTATTGTGAATTAAATGTGAACAGTTTAAAGATGATGGTCAGGAAAATAGTGGATCGTTAAAAAGGATCATTTCAAATTTCAAAAACATCAGATACTTTTGTAGAGCTATTAGGAGAAGTGATGGAAATTTTCTCATGTTTAACTAAATTATTTCACTCAATTATACAAATTTGATGACCCTCGGGACACCTTGGACATTTCTTGTTCCATTTTGTTTATAAATCACATTGTACACATGAAATACCTGTTAGATGTTGATGAGTTAAACATTTGTCATACAGTCTAATTCAGCGGGTCTTAAATAGTCAGTACAATAGGAGGGATCGCTCAAAAACCGATATCCTATTTTAATGTTCTATTCTACAGACAAATATGAAAAAAAAACACCTTTCACACAAGATTAAGAATTTTATCTTTATTTTAACATGAGATACGGGTGGGAGGGGGTGGGCATTTAAAGTTGAGCCAGAGCTGCTGACACAACCACTCCGCGAAACGTATTTCCATTGGCTGATTTCTTCATGACGTAGAAACTAAATGATGTCAACGAGATGATCAACATTTTGCCTGCTACAAGAATATTTTTCTAAGTTTCAACATATCTATATGGACATTAAACAATGCACACTTCAGTACTTAGGATTTTTCCACAAAATTTAAAGGAGCATGATTTGTGTACATATTATAATTACTGAAGTTTACATAGTTAATCATGGAATTCCAAAAAGTCCTCAGTGAAATTTTTATGGGTATTATTTCTCTTTGGCATTTTCTTCATCAGTTTTCAGTCGGACGACGCTTAGTTGCTGGTGTGTCTCGTTAGATAGGGTTGTCCAAGGACTACTGCGGCTTAGCCTACCTTCAATGAACGTATCAATGACAGGGAATCCCTGACGTGAGAGTCAGTGGACTCCCTCCTCTGAATCACTACCACGAATTATTATTTTGCTATTGCCTGTGGAGCTTGCCTCTGACCACGGCAGTCATCCCTCAAAATTCACCAAGAATGCACAAACTTTATATACGTCCAAACTACGTTCAATATCTATACTCCATCTTGCGAATTTCACTTAAAGAAATAGTTTACTACATAAGTTTTGATCCAAAGATATCTCTTGAGCTGACAACCGCAAGATTAATGTTCTTGTGGCATGTGAGAAAAATAATTATCCCACCTTTTTCCAATAATGAATCCAAAAACTATCACATAAACTGTTAGTGGCGGACTCTAATCAGTAGAAATGCATGATATAAACAAAACACAGGATATATTCGACTAGGTAATCCATGCAGTATTATTCATAAAACGCTTCCACCATCTATGTTACATCGTACTAAATTTATGCTATGTTAAACATGTCAACATCAAAACATCAAATAATTACGTTGTAAAATCTAATGCATCTACTTTCTTATTCCATCACAAAAATGGGGGTTAAACTATTTAGTAACCAATGTATATTGTTATATGTACTTACATTGAAATGGTCTTCACGTATCCTATGATTGGCCTTCTCCTATTGAATATATTTCGTATATTGGAGTAAGAGAAAAACACTTTGTAATTCCACACAATTTATTTTACACACGACCTAGGTTTCGTCAATATATTTCCTTCTTATGGTGAGAAACCAACTTCTTCATTCTGGGTTTCTTCATGCCACAAAAAATAATATTTCTCTGGTGTTTTAGAAGAAGTGGATTTGCAATATGGTATTCAACAGTACACGTACGTTTTTCTGGAACTCATTTCACCCGTGAAACGTTCGAGAAACACAAAATAATGACAAAAAAAAATTACTTAAGACACACCTTATTTACTTACGGATACACACCACATAAAATACATACATCATCAAGATGGCATTGGCCGAGAAATACATTCTTGGCATGAAATTTAAGGTTTAAATTCAGAGCACTGTTATGTAAAAAGTAATTCTTTCTCAAGGATAAAACAAAGTGTATGACTTTATTTATTCTCATACTTAGTTAATCTAATGTCACGTTAACTACAGTGATCCCACCGATTAACGCTTGCAAAATGTTATGGCATTACAATTTAACTGCACCCTGTGAATTTTTACATACCATTGGACCTAGTACTCGGTGAGCTTCGATCCCTCACCTATCAAATAAACTTTACAGCCGAAGACAGTGGAATTCATGCAGCATAAATGTAAAATTCATTCAACTTGATAGCATATCAGAAATAAAAATCGATAGATTTGGCTGATTTTTAGGACCTTCAAAGAATTAAGCATAAAAAAATCATGTACTTTTTTCAAAGAGTTTTGCAATATAGAAAAAATTCTCTGGATGCCATGATATATTCATATAAAAAACATTTGCATTTAAACAATTCAAAAGAGATTCATTCATGTTCAGGAACTTGTTCATGATATTCAAATTATTATTTATGAACTTTAAAAGTACTTGAATTTAATGCAACTATGTATCATCATAACATTCTCAACCAGATATTCTACTTTTATCGACCTTGTTAATTAATAGAAGAATTTCCTGTTCAAAATACGCTGGAGTTAATCCCTTACAGCATTGTAAATTTTAATACTCAAAAGTAATGACTTATTTGGTTAGGATTCTTTGGACGATGTATGCTATATTCCAATTACTAGACCAACATTGTCACTCCCAGAATAGTACACACATTTCCTATAAATATTCCTCAGTTGAAAAAAAAGTTGTCTAACCTATCTCCTCACCTACCAATCTCTTCATACCTTCTTACTCTTTAACTCTAACGTTTCACATCACTTGTTTTTCATCGACCATCCTTGTTCTACCTCTACAATTCCTTCCTTTTCCCTTTCAACATAGTATTTTACAATATGCTACACCTCTCAAACTACTAGGTACATTATAAAGGCATTACCTGTATTTTCTTCTATTTAAATTTTAATGTGTAACTTTTTTATTTCTACGTCGCAATCGTCCCTTTATTGAGATTGGGTAGCTGCCTATATTTCCACATGCATATTATTCACCACTAAATAATAAATAGGAGCAACAAAAGACTGGACACAATCTTGAAATAATGCAACCTTGACCTTGTAATATTTTGGAAAGGCATGCTTGACCTTCAAAAATTCATGTGAAAGCAACATCTGATCCTAGTGAAAGTCTTTACCTTCCCATTGAACATTTGCAAAGATTCTAGGTAAGATTTAACCAATTTTCTGAAAAGATGCAGTATATTTAACGACCATATCTTTAATCAAATAAATAAGGATATTTGCAATTTCCTCAAAGACAAAACTTCTTTATTTTCGACTAGTTTCGGTGCACCATGAGCATGTAGGCACTTGGTAATGGAGTAGTACACCAAAAATAGTCGGAAATAAAGAGGAAGTTTTGTTTTTGTGGAAATTGCAAATATCCTTATTTATTTGATTATGTGTTGTTTCCACCATATCACACCTGACTCTATAGCATAGACCATATCTTTTTTTTTCAAGATAAGGTGTTATCTTAAAATTTAAACTAAACAAAAAGTAGTTAAGGGCAATGTGAAAATTTGGGCTCAAATACTGATTTCACTGTTCTCCAATCACTAAAAATAAAAAAACATTTTTTTTCATCTAAATCTTAGAAAGAATGCAACCTTGACCTTGTATTATTTTGGAAATACAAGCTTGACCTTCAAAACTTCATGTGAAAGCAACATCTACTCCTAGTGAAAGTCTTTTCCATCCATCCTCTACTCTATCAATGTCAAAGCCGCAAAGTTTTAAGTCCACTTTGACTTTTAGATGCCACTCGATCATCAGCTTAATCAATCATTATAACATTGTTGTATCATGTTCATAAAATCTAATTGTAATTAATACACTATGACCTATAGTTTTCCCTTGAAAATTCTCAACCGCTTGACAGACTGCAATGGAAAATATTGCCGAATTAGGGTTGCCAACATTTGGGTACTTTCCGATTCCATGATTTCAGATATAAAAATCTCATCTGAGGAACAAAGATTTTCTTAGCAAAATCTGTAGTTTTCAAATCTTTCATTCACTACTAGGAGTACTACAAGCAGAAATATAAACAATATTTTGTAGATATGAAAAATGAAATTTAAGTAAGATATTATAATAAGCAGATTTTATTGGGATTGGAACGATATTTTTTTTGTAATTATTGAAAGTAGAGTTGTGTCAAATTACATCTCCAACTGTCTCGGAATTGTAATTTGAGAGGCTGCAAATAATCTTTGTACCGTAATGATCACTATGCATAAGCTCCTAATGCTAACTACTTATAACGGTCAAAGTAAACTGTGTACACAGCACATGTTCAAACTGAAGAGCTTCGACACTTTTACTATGGTAAAAATGGGAAGAGAAGGATGAAAACAAACTATTTGCAGTAACTAGTTGGAGGATTTTGCCACATGAAAGATAAGGACTGGTGATTAGGACTGAGGTCTTAGTATTTTGCCATGTTAACATAAATGATGTAAAGAACTTCCTTACAAATACCATCCTTGTATTCTCTATGAAGGAAATAAAATTATGACAAGAATCCAATAAATAAAGTAATTAAACTGATACCCATGTATGATGTATGCAGTAATAATAATGTAACTGATAGGGGATAGAATGATAGAAGGTGAGAAGTATGCAGATTTGAAGAGAGATTAAAGTTAGATGGCATGCGGCTGACCTATGCTAATAATAATCATCAAACACCTACCTTAACCTGTAGATTACCTTAATCATCACCCATGTAATAATACTCACTAGGCCATGACAATTCATTTCCTTGATATGGTATTAGATAATATAACAACATGATTTTTTTCATCTAAGTGATATCATCACAATTATTTTTCTTTTTTTCCGTTACGGGAAATTATAGCTAAGAATATGCCTTGAGCTTACCTCAAAAACTCCCAAGCAACGTCCAAGTTTTCCCCTAACTCCAGCTTCTTCCAGGACTTCCCTGATAGCAGTGACACTGGGCTCCTCCTCGGGTTCAACACCTCCCCCAGGAACAATCCAGTGCTCTGGTTTTCGGGAGGATGACACCAATAACACCTAAAGTTCAAAAATGAATTATTCACTATCATAAAAGAAACCTAACAATTCATAAAGAAATGTTGACTCATGAAAATATGTAAATAAAGCGTTCATTAAATGCAATATGCTACTTTTTAAGATGCCATTTTAAGAATAATTTCTAATTTGCATTGCCATTTCCTTGAAAACCTCTAAGAAATAGCGAAAAATGATATGCACATCTTGAACACTTTTATATGCACACAGATAAAAATGGATATATGATTTCAGGCATTTCCACATAACCAGTACCTAAGTGAATAGACTACTTAATCCTGAGCAAACCCCCCTTCCATTTGATTGAAATAAACATATCTTTAAAAAAATCGATTTAAATGATGATAATAATCTACTGTTAAGATTAAAGGAGACAAAAGCCATTGTCGTGGATTCGAAACCAAACAGCGTTTCAATTAAAAAACCACTAACGTTGGTGACCATTTCATCAGTCATTATCTCTCTATTTGTTTAAACAGCAAATAACGTTTAAGAGAATCTTATACTGCTGGGATTTTCAGATTACAAGTAATACACATAAAAGTAATTGCGTGTATTCGATGAAACTATTCGATACACCGATGTGATGGTCCAGTTTCTAAACTAAATTGTCTTAGTGTAAATAAGTTTTGTGACTTTATTAATTGACATAATATCAAAAATAAAAAAATCGCCGAACAGCATTATTAGTAATTGTATTGATAACGTGTGTCGCTTTGGAGAAATTCTGGATATCAGAGAAGGAAAACAAGTCACAAATTATTTGATAATGACAACACAAATGACTCCAGCATTCTCCAAGGCAGCCATGACAGGATTCGTCTGCTCATGGATCAACAAAAAAACTTTGTACTTATTTGTCCTTTAATCTAGTGCGGCGGTCTTGAAACACCCTTATGGCATTTATAACATTATTTCGGACTTATGCAACGTGAATTTTTCTTTTGGTAGGACGTTAGGAATTTGACAAAATTTGTATTTTCGTCATAAATGGGTGAAATGTAATAAATCCTGCTCTAGAAGAAATCTGCGAAAATCATTCCAAGGCAAGTTGCAAAAGAGAATTTCCTACGAAAAAGGATTTATGTGTATCGACACAAAGTAAAATTACAGAAGGCGGCGACTACTGGTCAATACCTGAAGAATTTGTTCGGGTCTTATGATGGGTAATGCAAACACGTTAGACTTCATATTAAACTTAATTTATTCTGCGACGAGAGTCAAAAGATATTTGCATCGCTTATTTGGGAGAGGTTAATATTTCGATCCTTTATTTTCAACAGCTTTAAGAGTACCATTACAAACTATTACGCATAAAATGTAACAAAGTTCGGCCATATTTAGCAGAACCTGTAGCGCAAAATGAAGTCATTACAACAAAATAAAAGTGAAAGAACCGATAACCACGATAACCTTCCAACTGGCAATATTTCACGCTTAACTACAATGGTGTCATGTAACGGAGTTACGGTGATTACGCAAGTGAGAATAATGACATAATTTTATTCGCAACAAACGATCTTCGGCTAAAATATGCCTTTCAACGGTGGGTACTATCACAGACGATGCTCCTTGACT
The DNA here is from genome assembly GCA_011762765.2 of Rhinocypha anisoptera. Lineage (NCBI taxonomy): Eukaryota > Metazoa > Arthropoda > Insecta > Odonata > Chlorocyphidae > Rhinocypha > Rhinocypha anisoptera. The sequence goes on from WURS02000018.1 coordinate 2,309,039, forward strand.
ATTTATGTGGACCAAAAGGAACGTAATTTATGAATTATAATTACAGATTCTTACTATATTCTACATAATAAAACAATTTTTTATATAAAAATATGGAAATACACACCTTAAGTTGCTAAATAGCTGCTTCGCTAGGGTTCTTGGGAATGCATTTATAAAATCAAAGTTATATTTTCTCAAGAACTTACCTCTTTTTCTGAATCACTTCTCACGCAAATGCAAGCCGCTCTTCTCCTGAAACCATCTTTGTCGTAAATCCTCGTGGAATTAGGCTTTTCTTTAACCATGGCGTTCACAGATTACAGTCGTGAAGAATAAGGACGACAGTGTTGGTCACGGGCACTAAACGTGGTTTCTCGGCCGACTAACCGTAATATCCTTCACGGTGGCGTCCGCCATAACCCATCACCTTTACTGTAACTACTGAAATGAGTATCCTGATGATGCTAATATTTGCTATAAATATTAAGTATAACTATAAGACGTACTTTTACAGATCAAAATTTTCAAGGAGCAGTTGAGGCTCAAAGTGAAGACTCTGAGATACCGGCCGCACCATTCTGATCAACAAGACGTTACGACAGTCGTAATTTCCTCCATGTTCACCACCAACTGATGAAGGAAGTAGTCGATCAGCTGTGCGTTCCCTGCGCACTGAGAGATTTTGGAATGGTTTTGAATAACTTACAGCAACTCTTGAGTGCTTATTGAAATCCTAAGTCATTATCATCTGTTTTTCTGATAAATGTAGATTTTTTTATAAAACTGAATAATTTTAAAAGCTTATTCGATTTAGTACTGAAAAGTCATTTGCTCTATTTATTTATTTTTATATAATCAAACATTGTGTAGACCGAAGAGGCGTTCACTTCTTCAGACTAAGGGAATGACTTTGTGAGTTAAAGATTTATTTTCCCAGTATAATACCAGATCTCTCTGTTGATTAGATGCGCAAAGTGAATGATCGTGGGTTTTTGAATGGCTTCTTCAAAGGTGCATAAACATGTTTGAATGACTTTACAAAAATTAGAAACCCTGGTATATCAAACAAAAAGAAAATCTTGCCATTCTTGAACTCATATCAAATCTCATTCTTCACAAAGTATTGGGTGAAACTTCATTTTCGTTTTAAATCGTAATGATAACGATTTGTCTAAAGAAAACAGCTACTTCTGCCCTTTCTCTGAATGATGTAACCGTCTTTAAGTTGTATTCTGGATGAATATTTAAGTTTAAAAGGCGATAATGTTTATCATCGGCAAATATACACTAAGTTTCACAATATTTTTACCTATCAGGTCCAATATCTATAGCTCGTCTAATATGCCCTCTTTGGAATCTTCATTCATCTTCGTGGATTACTTCACTTAAGGAAAGAACTGAAAAGGCTCGCTTGACTTTTTGGCGTGTGTGGCGTAGCCCATGGAAGATGCTTCAGAACAAAAACTCATTCAGGTACTTGAGAAATTTCCTTCATTATGAACATTTTAGATGTAAAAATTTATTTAAGCGATGTCATTGTAATGGATTTTTTCCTATCCGCTATATTTAACTTGGTAATAATAGATGGGTAATGAGAAAAGAGATTGCTCAACATTAGTTTTGCCTAACTTTTTTCGTCAATCTCCCTCGGCTTTCTGATTATAATGCGCAGAAGATGGATGGCACATACTTTCAAAAGACTGAAAACCTTTAACATATTTTCAGCTGGAGCCCTTTGCTCACCAAGTCGGTGGTCATTCATCCATGCTTTGCTTGGATGGCACAACAGTGGCCAAGCCTTTGGTTACACGAGAGCAACGTTTTTACGAGACATTACCAGCATCTCTGCGCCCCTTTGTGCCTTCCTTTCATGGAGCATTGGAGGTGCATGTGCTTCAAGGAGAAGGGGGATATGTTACCCATGCTGCGATTCCCCCACCACATTATAGGCCCCACTTGGGAATTAGGACGAGGAGGAGGTAAGTACTTGCTTGAAGAAACTACTCATATTACAGTATCAAAACTCCTGAAACACACATGTAGACATCCAATAGCCCATAATGCTGAGCTTAGTGACAACTGAGATGTCCTAATAGGCCCATTATATAAGTAAAAAGTCTAACATGAGGCATATCACCACTAAATCCTTAACGGTAGTATTAGTTCATTTGCTATGTAAGAACCACTCAAACAGATTTGGCCACAGGAACTTTTGCTTATTAGGGATGTGCTCAGACCTTTTAAGCTTCATTGACCTTCAACATGAATATTATTCACAGAATGCCTTAAAAGACGTTCCAATTATTTGCATTTAAAATTATAGAAAGTATCATTAATTGTTTAATTATATAAGGTAATAAGTGACATTGTGCTTTTTTTCTCAAACACTCCACTCTAAACTCTGGCGTGGGTGAAGGAAGAAACTTCTTATCTACAGAAATTGATTTTGTTTGTAGATTGCTTCTAATGTATTGCATGTAATGACATAAGTTTCACATCCTATTCCTGGCAATTAAACATGAGAAATTAATTTTTAGCCAGCTGGGTTAGCCTGGGGGTAGTGGGCTTGCTGGCTAGCCCAAAGGTCGTGGGTTCGAGACCCACCCCGGGCATGGGTGTTGTGTTAGTCCAATGGAGATTTTTCTATGATTTGAAGAGGTGCGAAATGACCGTAGCTGTCAAAGCACCCTATAAACTAAAATCCTACTACTACAATTAAATTTTTATGAGAATATGTTGGATATCTTCTTTCCTTCAATTTTACCTATAATTGTTTTTAGAAGTTTGCTTATAAAATTTATTCAGTGGAAAGTTGCAATTTCATTTCACCATGAATCTTTCGTTATTCCACAACATCACGCCTGAATCTTCATCACTTAACCTTATCTTATATCTAGAAATTTAATTTTCTTTCATTATTACATGCCTGCATTGACATTTGAAGATGCCTCATAGATTTTTAACCAATTAATACTGGGTTTTGGAATGAAACTTTATCAGATCCAAAGAAATAAAACTTATTTGTTGAGTCAACATGTTTCATTGCACTGTAGAATCAACAGGACTAAATTTACAGGGAAAACACAGTGAATATATAGTCAATCGTTTTGGGATTTGGATGGGGGGATGAGGTTGGAGGAGGCAGGATTGGAGGAAACTTGGTTGT
>WURS02000018.1:2318616-2345080 GCA_011762765.2 Rhinocypha anisoptera
ATTGGAGGAAACTTGGTTGTGCGGAGGGGGGGGAGGTGGTGACGGTAGGGGGTTATGGCCTGTGTGTGAGTCTATGAGGAGGGGGGAGAAGGAAGGGAGGGCTGGTCTGCCCGTGGTGTGGTAAGGATTGTTTTAGGGATTAATCGCGGGAGTCTAAGAGAGGGGAGTGGACAGGAAAATAGTGGTCGTTGGTGATGGCTTCTTTCTTCTTTATGGCCAATAAGATGGTTAGCTGCTCTAATATGTCCATTCTTGTCCCCTTCACCTCCCTGTGAGTCATTTCAGGTATGAACCTTCTGCTAGGAGGTGAGCAGCAAACTTTGACTTCCCCTCCTTCTTGTTGTAGTCCCTCTTTGTGTTCTGCTGCTTGAACCTCAGGCTTCATTCTGTCTGTCCTATATAGGCTGCTTCACAGTCTCCGCACTGAAGCCTGCAGATGCCACTCTGGTCCATTATGTTAATGGGTTCTTTGACTTTGGGGAGCAGGTATTTTAGGTTTTTGTGATCATGGAATGCCTGTTTGATGCTGAGGTGTTTCAGAAAATTGTCTACTTTATCTCAATCATCTTACAAAATTGTTATTTCTCTCACTTTCTTTGGGTGGTCCCACCATTCCTCCATCTTGCGTGGAAGGGACATCATAAAAAAACGTTATTACATTTAGTTTTCAGTTCCCATTAACAACCAGATTGTCCTAATTTTTCTCTTTTTCAATGCTGTTTCATATTTGTCGTGACTTCTTGGGAATGTAATTCATGTGTATTGGGATTCTTTTTCTTTTTTAATTTCTCTTGTTTACATATGAAGAGGAAAGTATATAAAATGAAAATTGATTTGGTTTCATAGATGATTGAAATTGAATGACAAAATGACTCAAAAAAGAATTAATATTGAAATGTTTCATTTGCCATGAGCAGCAGGATACGCCTCCATGACTCAGGAGACATTGAAATTGAGGGTGAAAATGAAGGGATGGTGTTCGAAGATGATGACGAAGACAGAGAACATGTTGCAGCCAAGTTCAGAGAGGAGGAATTCAATCAGTTGGAAGATGAGGAGATGCAAAAGTTAGACAGGGGACCAAGGCCGTCCATTGGCCATGCGCTCAACCCATGGGTGCTGCGCTGCCATCGTGAAAGCTTAAGTGGTCTCACCCCTGGCATGAGCCAAAGTATCCTTTGTCACTGAATGCCTGACTCTCAAAGCAAAATATTGCTCCGACCTCAAATCTTTTTGGATATTTGCATTGAAATTATCACTGAAACATGATACTTGTGACTGCCCACCCAATGCTCTTTTAAAGCGTATTTGTCCAAAGACTAGTTGGAAAAACTAGGAAAATCAGAACCTTGGCAATTACCACTTGTATTGTGGAAATTTAGAATATAAATGGAAATTGCCAAGGTTCTGATTTTCCTAGTTCCTTCTCCAACTATGAATGATTTCCACAATGTTATGCCTGAGACTTTCTTACATGTCCAAAGACTAGATTATACCCAATTTCCACATCAAGCATAGGATATGTTGATATAGATATTTCTTCTTTAGTTCAAGGCTTTTTGCATCTTCAAAGTTCTAAAAAAATCTTTCATTGAATAAAAACAATTGGCCTGGTGAAATATATTTAAATTCCTTTTAAAATATGAAAAATCCATGGTAGAATTGAGGTCACCGTTAAATTTATTGTAAAAAATTTGGTCCATATGCTTAGGGCCTAGGGATGAAAACCTTGTTCTCACAAATGTACAATGAAGGTCATTTTTATTTCTGAATTCATATTGGTGGACATTTCACTCCTTTTCATAACTGGATAAGTTACACATAATAGAATTCACACTTTTTAATTATGCTTACATCATCTTTATTTGTGGCACTAGAATGCAGTTTCTAAATATCTCTTTCATAATACCGGAAGATACACCAAATACTTGATGAAAAGTCAGTATAAAGTGCTGTTTATTTTCAATATTCTCCCTTTGTAGGTATTTTTAAAGCAATTATTTCATCATTTGCAGACTACTATTTCTGTGTCATGTGTCCTCAGGAAGCCTAGCTTCTATCTACAGTATTCTCTCAACCTCTTTCATGAAATCAAAAATACACTTTTACCTGTCTCAGCAGACCCCTTCGTAATGCTAATTTAGGTTAAGCTTCTACTTAACTTAATCATCCACCATGATTGTGTCTCTTTGTTGAAGTTAACATATATTATTAATGCATATCTTAAAAATGATGTGTGCTGTTGTGCAGTGCTAATGAATCACAATTATCTCCCAACTGGTACAATGCTTAACTTGGGCTAGATTTCATCCTTCTTGAAAATCTTACTGCAAGGTTCAAACAGCCATGTGTTCTTGATCTGAAAATTGGAACACGACAATATGGTGACTCTGCATCCCCTGCGAAAGTTCGCTCAAAGATGATGAAAGTGGTGACCACAACATCAGGCAAACTTGGCCTCAGGCTTGGTGGAATGCAGGTATGGTTTCCTTTCCCCCATTTCTAAGCTTTTATATATTTTTTCTAAAGTTATTCTTTGTATTAAGAACCATAAGAATTTTATCACTGGCATGTATGTAATCCAAGAGTGGCTCAAATAAGTTTCCAAGTGTGCTAGATATTGCGTGAATGGATGGAAAAAAAATAATGTGATAAAAAATTCACTCGAAATGGAAAACCTGAAGAATGTTATTTTGAAAATCCCATGGTAAATATTTAGGGTAAAACTGCATTTATAGCCAAAATAATTATGTATTGATTTTTGATAAGGGTATTGGTTAATCCTCTTTCAGTTTAACCTTACAGATATGATCATTAACATGCGGTAAATTAAAGATATTTTCCTTTAATATTCATTAAGGCCATTCTGCCAACACATCTATATAATGTATGTTTTATTTAGCCATTTGTGTGCACCAGATATTATTTTATTCTTATTCCGGTTAATTTGCTCTCATTTTTGGTCATGTATCAGTGAATGGCATTAGGATTTGATTTTACATATTTTAAAAACATTGTTTGTACCTAACCTTTTTCCACCAAAATGGACAGCTTCTAAATGTATCATTTGACTTAAGGAATTTAATGATTGTATACTTACACATAAGCACTGATGTACAGGGACAGAAGCATATACATATAGTATGAACTGTCAAGTTGTCATTCCATTCACATCATCACAATAAAAGCTCTACTTATTGCTCCAATATGTCTCAAACACATAATCTACATTTTTCACTGTTTCGTTCTTTTATACTTCCACTCTCCCCTCTGCTCCCTATGCTTTTCCCATGAGCTGAAATAACTGCAGTTCCTATCATCAAATATTGGATTTTGAGGTCACAATTGTCATCCTGTTCCATAATAGATTTCATGAGATACTCAGTGAAACACTTATAGAAACCCTCTCAACTGTCCAAGAAATGAAATACACTTGTAGAGATTAGCACTTTGAAAAATTAAGCTCAGTTTTCCACTTGTCTACAGTATGATTATAATGTAAATACATATGTAGCAATGAGGCTCTTGAGCAGCCAAAGACATGATGTGAACATCTTCATCTCCTTCATGAAAGCAGCGTTATCACAAAAAATCATATATTTTTCCTCTAACCTCTATGGCAGTGAAATCCAGAACAAAGTCATTACATTTTCATGATGTATCATTCATGTGAAAAACTGAGCTTTCTTTGAAACATTAGTTTGAATGTCACATTTCCCCATTCATCATTCAAATATCAAAAAAGTGAATGAGAAATATTTTTGGAATACGATCACGGTTGGAAATGAATTTCCTGGTTACCAAGTGTATGTGCATATAGTAAAAAATCTAAACCCATAGTCAGTGGGAGAACCAGAATTTGCCATAATAATTACCACTTAAATATACTAAATGATTATTTCTTACCTGTAATTTAACATATTACTATGATATGTAAAAGAGTATCTCATTAAACTATGCTTTATTTACATATATCTTTGTTCTTTGAATAATATATATTCATTAATCAATGGAGGAAAGAATTTAAAAAAATTTAATTCTAACGACAAGCCTTGTTCTGCAAGTCATACCAAAAACATGTCCTGAGGCATTTAGATTTATTTTTTTAATAAAATGTCTTGCATGGATTTTCTGCTTATGAATGATATCAAGAGAGTATCTATTTGAAGGAGGAAAAAGTAGAGAAATGGAGCATGTTCTATATTATAAATAGAACACTGTAAGGCATAAATTCATCCTATAGATGCAATGTTGGCATAAGTTTTCTATTTTTCCTCTGAGGCTCTTGAAAAAAACAGGGGTCAGCTTGCAATTGAATTCGGTCTACAATCAATTGTACATGTGTCGTCAGTGTTTACCACCTCTCAAGTAAAAATTTCCTCGAGAGTTAGCTGCAACAAATGTCATGGCTCGTTTCTCCCGGAAACAGAGCTGCTATGAGTACACTGCCTGAATGGTCGCCTGAGTTGAGAGGCTGCATACAAAAATATGTTCCTGGGTGAGGAACCTTTTAATTTTCATTGATGTTAAGTACCACACGTCTTCCCTTCTCTCTGTTGGGTGAGTTTTGAGTTCTTCTTCAGTTCATGTGACCAGTATTTACTCCACAGAGACAGGGATGGGAATGCAATGTAAACAGAGAAAAATGATAAATTAATAACTGTGAAAAAAATTCACTGGAATTATATCTGTCCTCCTTGAGGAGGAAGGATTAAATTTTTTTATTGGAGTTTTTTCTCACTGAATTGCCATCCCTGACAATCATTCTTTATGTCTTGTGAAAGCTACTCTTACTTAAAGATATCAGCACAACCTTACACTTTAATAGTAATGATAATATTTATGCATCACCTACAATGCAAGTGCTCGGGAAGAATGATCGAGGTATATGAAGTAATATACACTCATTAGTCATGAGCACATGTCACAGTCGACTGATATGGCAAACACCTATCACAATATATTTTAATTGATAGCTACAATTTGCAAGAATATTTTTTACACATTCTCATTCAAACTGTAGAGCAACTGCACAAAAATAGAGGACAAAAGTGAATGCTGAAGATGTTGCTTGGAATGTTTTATGTGAAACTGAATGAGAATATTTGAAATGTGTCATAATGCAATGACCCTTTGAAAGGCCTTCTGCTGTTCTTTTTTTAATACGACTTACATTAGATCGCATACTATCCTCTTTTGATCACTTACATATTACTTTTTGATTGAGCCTATTGTATGTACTTCAGTATGGTTTTGTGGGTAAATAAAATTATTATTATTATTAATTTTGAATATTGGGATTGCTGGGAGATGCACTTGCTGGAATAATTCTCATCACAGATTTGTATTTTATTTTGTATAGAGTCAGAAAATAGTCACTGTTCAACAACAAGGAAATCTATTACCTTGATAATACTAATAAAAAATTATATTGTACTGAAGGAATACATATTATTGAGTAAAAATTCTATAATAATGTATGAATCCAATGTAATTTAAATTCTTCCAAATGTGATTTTCGATGATAGATTACTACGATGACAAGGGAGTTTTGCCAGATTTGTTGATATTTTTCATAAGCATTTCCAACACCACTGTCCATTATGTACAGTACCTATTAATGTATCAAAAGAAAGTATTTGCGGTATAACAATACATGCTATTACATTACTATGTAAAAGTGCTTTTAAAGTCATGATGGGGTATCTCTGATGATTACAACGAAAAATAAAGTCATGTTTCGCATATTCGGAAGTACATTGATGTAAACAAACCCACCATGTTTGCTTTGGTAGCTATCTCTCTCACTCTTGGAATGTCGTGGCAATGGGACATACAAGAAGATTGCTGATTGGTCGGCGATTTTAGCCATCAGAGATTAAGACATCTTGGTCTGACTTCAAGAGATATTCACTGACTGCCGCCAGAGTTAGCCGAGTAGGATGTGCACTCGTCTGCTAACTAGAAGGTCAGGGGCTCAAATCCCGCAAAAGGCATGGACTTAGTATTTGTCTCAAACTAACTTTCTTCATCAGCAAGGGCATATGGTCATTAAAATATGTCAAAACCACTCAACAAAGCGACCCCAGATTACACTGGATAAAGCTTAGGATGAAGGGGTGGAATTCACTGTCTATTGTTAACATGTGTTTTAGGAGAGGTTTTTGCAGTGAGTAGAAGCAAAACTGAAAACAAAAGAGATAGTAGGCATATATGTGTTGCATTATTTTCCAAATGTTTACTTTAGAAGCTTTATTATAAGAGTGACCAATAAGTAAGTTTATTGATCTTTTGACTTACAAGAAGTATGATCAAGTCCGATTTGGACACAAATAACAGAAAACATAGTGAGATGCAATAAGAACCATAACCTCGTAGGTTTACCGGCTCATAGAAAAGTATTAAAAAGGAAATAACTTGATTTTGATAATGTTGGCTGCCACTGTGGTCTCTCTCACTATTTCCACAAACCTACTCAGTTCCAAAACTCTGGAGCATGTGTGGGCTGGGAACACAAAATTTAAGTTAAAAGCTGATCTATGTCATTGGTATTGAATAAAATGATTGCTAATTAAAGAATAAGAAATGAAGACCAGGTGCTCAATATTCTAGTTAGTGGAGAGACCAGCTGAAAGATCAGGACTAATAAAAGATTGTATTAAGGTAATGATCGACCGTATGATAATAAGCTTATTTATAAGAATTTTTTTCCATGTGCATACAAAATTTTACTATGTCACCTCCTTAGCCATAAAAAATATAATCTAATTCATGAACTGTGAACAAGCCCTATTAGTTCAGCTACATTTCAAATTCTGGATAGTGTGGCACTGAAATGAATGGATAATATTAGTCGCCACCACTTTCAGTAAACATGCATGCAAGTGGAGAGTCCTTGGCCAGCTGGGTAAGTAGAGTTGGTAGCGAGCTCACTTACCAAGGAAGAGCATGCAGATGTAAAAATTGGCCCTCAAGCTGATCCAGAATAATGTGAAAATGCTTCAGAAGAAGAATAAACTGGGGGTCATCAAGGAAAACTCAAATATTCCCTTTTAATTTCAATATATTAAAAGATTGACTCATTTGAAATATTTTTATATATTCTAAATGAAATGTCATGTATGAATTTTTTTTATCCACATAGTTTATTGGCCCAAAATTAAATTATCTACATAAGTAGCTCGCATTATGCTTCATCTGATGACTCATTACTTTACACTGCATCGTAACTTTTATGAACTTGTTTTGTTTGTCACATGGGTTTAAGGTGACTTGGACTCTCCAATTATTCTTGAGTAATAGTATTGCCATTTTAAATTTTCTTAGATCTGTGTATGGTTTTGAACTTCCTGGGGCCCCATCAAAATGCACCTGCAATACTTACCTCATCACTTCAAGCACACAGCCACCCTTTTGAAACGAAAATCATGTTTTTTCCTATTCCCAGGCATCTGGAACTGGATCAAGTGAAGGGACAAAAGTGTCATTGACAAACTATTTCTGTTCACTTTCAATCCATAGGTTTACCAGGTGACCACTAGGCGTTTCCTGTGCCGCAATAAGCTCTTTGGTCGCACCCTGACCGTTGAAGGCTTCCGCATGGCCTTGGTTCAGTTCCTACATAATGGCTGGTGCATTCGTCTGGACATTGTGAGACCCCTCCTGGAGAGGCTGGAGGCTCTGGAGGGAATCCTATCACGGCTGGGTGCAGCGCGCTTTTACACCTGTTCCCTCCTCTGCTTGTATGAGGGTGAGCTAAGGACACCATCCACAACCCCCCTCTCCCCATCGACCCCTGCTCCCCCCATGACACCTGGTCCCTTCTCAGCCATGCTCCCTGGCCTCCTATCTTCCTCTTCTTCCAACAGATTTAATTTTCCCAGCGTTGCACAGAATCCTGCAGAAATCAATCTGTCTCCCTTAAGCATGCACAGTAAGCTTGCGAACAGCAAAGAGAATATTGGTTGGAGTGGCGATGGAGGGAAACCTTCTTCCCCCCTACCATTTGGCGAACAGAAAAGCCATACATTCCTCCATTCATCTGGTGGTGCTTCGTCTGCAATGGAAACTACTTCGTTGACTCACCAGTGCTCTGAGGTAAGTCTCATTTGCTCATTTAAATACTCAATTCAGTCCGGTGGTAAATTCAATTGTCGGCGAGGTTACTTGGTGGAATCTTGACATCATCGAAATAAAACACATTGGGTTTAATTCCATAGAAGTGTATAGCACCAATCAACCGGTTTCAACCTTTGCATGCCATTATCAAGAGTAAAAGTGATACCTTTACTCTTGATAAGGACCTAGAAAGGTTGAAACTGGTCGAGTTGTGCCATACATTTCTGTGAAATTGAACCTAGTGATAAGTACATAGTTTGCTCCTCCCCCCCCACTTACCAATTATGAAGTGAATATACATATTATGATGTGAACCCTGCAATTGAGTCCCATCGCACTAAATCCATTTCATAAGGCCACCTTACACGGTGTATGATATGTATTATTCATGAGCCTGTGCATGATGTCGTCGGAAAGGATATTTGCATCCATGACAGAGTCAGGCAATGAAAATCGGCCTTAACATGATTCACGACGTCCTTGCTTGCTAAAGTGAGAGGAGTATGCTCACTATGGAGGCACAGTGGCATCATTTTCGAATCCCGCCAACCGCATGATCACTTGTTTTCACAATGCAAGAAACTGCACCAATGTTGTACACTGCGCTTCATACCAACACTTGAATAACTTACTACTTCCCACTTCCAGATTTCTAGCTAATTGTCACTCAGGGCTCGATTGAATAATTGCAAGCACAACATTTTCATAATCTAGTTACTTAAATGACTTTCTTAACTGTCTGATTGTCACACTAATATGCTCTAAGTAACGGCGAGTGATTTTTTAGCTTTGAAGCAGTATCTTTCTATTTTACACAACAAACATGGCCAGCGTGTGCTGATTGTTTAAGCAATCATGTATGCTGAGAAAAAACTAGAACCTGTTCTAATTTTTCCATGCATGACCCCACCATTCTGGGAGATATCATTTCCACTTTACACAGGCATGATATCATGCACTGTGTAAAGTGGTCTATACTGTGGTCTACAAAGAGGCTCATGATTTACTTTGGTATTAAAGGCATCCTTTGAAGTTTCTTATCTCAAGGGATCCACATTCACAAATTTTCCTACATTGTTTAACAATTATGTATGCTTTACAGAAACGCCTTTATGTTAACCCTTGTGTCATTTATGAATCTTGCTACAGATGTAAACTGTTATTATGTTACTAATTGACCCATATCAGTGAGAGTGAATCACTTTATTGACTCTCAAATCTGGTAGGATGACACAGCTAATTATTGCATGAGTGTTATTGCCAGGACTGTAATGACTGTACTTGATAACAATGTTTATGATTCAAATTGCAAGAAACCACTTGGGTGTGGGAAAAGGAGCTGTCATTCCTCCTACTCAGGAAGTTGGCTTGTTTGTATGTGAGTAGCCTGTTATCATCTTACTGAAATAGAAAAAGCAAGTCATTGATACCAGTGAAATAAATCTATTTTCCAAAAGTTAACACTAAAATCCCTCTACAAGAATTAGATACATGAGAGAGATGTTTTAGCAAGTTGTCTGATGGAAGTTCTATTCTTAAATTCCTTCCAGAAACCAATCAAAAAATCAAAAGATTAAAGTTATTTGCCATTATTTTTTATAATAAAATAAATAGTAATTCCATTTTCATTATATTGTGAATAATGTTTTAAGTCCGTAGGTGACCATTCTACCAGTCAGCTGTTTGGATTGCATTTGATTATCTCAGAAAGAAATTATCTACAAAGGTTTTGAAATATTGCTTAGTATACAATAATAAAGTGTATACATAATTGGTGTTGAAATAACTCCACACTAATGTCAATTTTCTCACATATGTGAGAGACTGGAAGAAACATTTGCAACTAATTCTCATTCAAGTATTGTTATTATATAAACTATAGTTCATTATAGATATTATAAGATTTTATCATTATGCATGCATAAAAAATTAAAAAACAAACCTTAATATTTTCATATAAAATTCACTTTATTCTTCTCATTTTATCCATTTTGTTATAGGCACAGGGAATCCCTGCATGTCTCAATTCATCTTCCAGCAGTGATACAAAGATGACCATGGATGAAGAATCAACTGGACAATTACATTTAAGCAATGACAACAATATTTCTTTAGGTTTGAGGGGATCCTCAAGCCCTCAGGAAACAGTCACAGCTTCAGCCTCAAGTCTCGCAACCACCATTCCTTCCAGAAGTAGTTCTGCTTCACAATGGACATACTCAGCTGAAAATGGAACTTGTTTCAATGACGTGAAACCTCATAATTCACCAGTTAGAGGCCAAAGGTCAGGTTTTTCACCATCATCTTGTCCCCATCCACAATCATCTGAAGAAGTTCTTGCTCCTGAGCTTTCCTCTTCACTTGAAAACCCTAAAACCATTCACAAAGGTGCCTGTGAGCCTCAGAATTTGTCACTGGCTTCCAATTCTAAGCTAGCCGTCATAGAAAACCAAGTGGTAAAATATTACTGGAAGAGAAGCAAGCTAAGGAAGGAGGCAATTGGACGAAGTGCTAGTGCTGACTCTGTTTCTTATTCGCGTCTTGGATTTGAAGCCTTCGTGAAAGCTGATGCCAAATGTGATGCTCAGTTGGCCAAAAAAGTCATTTGTGCGGACACCAAAGTCAATGGGTTCATTAAGGGGAGTAAGGACGACTATACATCACAGCTTGGTGGGCCTCAAAGGGAACGTTCCCACAGCTTAGAGCCCCAAATTTCCCTGTATTCTCCCAGCATAAATCAGAGTCCATATTTTGATGATGGTTCTATATCACACTATACCTCCATCTCAGCAAATCCATTGGTGGATGTGCGATTAATAGACTTTGCCCACTCGACCCATAAGGGGCTCTCAGATCCCGTCACCTATGCAGGCCCCGATCAGAGCTTCCTCTTTGGCTTGCATAATCTCATCATTTTGCTGCGGGATATTGCACAAGAAGCCATGACTGCCACAGAGAGGTGTTAAGAATGTTATAAGGCATTGGTCATGTTAAAATTTGTCCTCAAAGAAAAGCATGACATAGATAAGAGTTAAATCTTATAAAGTACGTTATGAAAATATATATAAATATATTGGGGCCAGTTTCTACATCTCTATAATGGTTTGTTACTACAATGAAAATGTTTAGAAACTTGTTATACTGTACTTTTAATACTGTTATTTCCTATTCTGGGGAGTTTTTGGTCTATATGATTGAAATGCAATATAGTTTTGTTTTGAGCAATATTTTTTCCTTCATGTTGCTGAAATAATTATATGCAATACATGCTTTCATGGCCCAGAAAACTAATAACTCTTATAAAAAAAAATTCAAATTATCTCAGAGATTCTAATTGCTTTGCAATGCTTTGGCTGCCATCTGAAATTAAAGAGGCAAGACATTTTTGAGAATAGAATTCGGTAATTGTGTGAAGGTTACTATTAATTTGAAATACAAAATACACTCTAAACTTTGTTTAATGAAAAAATATTTAACCTTTTAAAAAAACTCTGATCTCTTTTCTAGATTTTGAATGAAATTTGTCATGTGAAGATATACTTCTGAGGTATACAGAGGAGGGTGAAAGAATTTTACAACAGTAAAAAACTATGATAAATGTATCATGTTCATCATCATCAACAATGTATGTTTGGTAGTATGACCACAATTACTAGCAATATGCTTAAATTGTTCTTAAAGTAGGAATTTAAAAAATGGACATATATTTTCCATGTGGCTAAGTGAATTTATATTTTGTCTTATGCAACATTGGCCAAATATGGTGTAATTATGTAGTTTTACTACATGGAGCTCTGTGTGGGAGTATCATGTACTCAGTCATGTTTGCAACACCTGAACACAAGTGTGAGTGTTAACTTTAAAAAAAGTCTTTCAGAGATTAAGAAACTTTAAACTTAAAAGAAAACTTTAAAGAGACATTCATGCCTGCTATAATGAATTCCTGTGTGAGAACCCCTAATATGTATTACCAAAGTTTACAATTTTAGCTTCAAGTTAAAGCAAAATGAGCTGAATTACTTTTATATCATAATACCTACTTCCTAGTTACGTTAACTCTTGGTATTTTTCATTAAAATTTTCAAAGAAAAATATGTGGTGAATTATGAACACATACTTTAAATTTATCATCGAATAATTAAGATAGTTTAGAAATTTTCAACATTGCTTTTTGAATTAGTAATTAACATAGCTTTGTACACATTGAACTTGTAAAAACAAGACATTGGAATCCACATTACATTTACAGTCTATACATGACTTATTTTCTTTAGATATTTCCATTTACCATTATTTTTTAAACCCTCTTTTCATTTGATTTTAGTATTGATGAATGTGATCCAATTGCCATTCAATAATGGTTGATTTGAAAATAGTGTCATAGTTACAGATGCTTCTTGATAGAATTATTCACATCCTACACTTATTGACCTTAAAAATGTTAGGTTTGCATTACATTAACTAATGACTGAGGTGGGAACATTGCCTAACAGGGATGGATCTTTAAGCCTAGTGAAGCATTCTTCCAGCCTGTAAAGGATTAATAGAATAGTCCAATGCAGTCCAATTAAAAGCAATTAATGCTTTTCCAGTTTTCTCAAAATGCAATCATCACATTACACATTTCTTCCTGCTGATATCTCTGCATCCATGCATCCAATTTCTTGTACAAAGTTTCCTCACCCTTATTTAAATGGAATAGAATGCTAAACAAGTTGATGTCTTTCTAGATTTTTAAATCAATAGTTTCATTCCAAAGTCCCATTATTTGCTTTCTCTTGTGAATTTTTCTTTGTGCCAAATTGTGTAGCTCTTTATTTCCTCCAGTTTTTCTTTTGTGACATCATATTATGTAGTTTAGAATTTTTGTGGGTTTACCTGCATCTTGTTTTTTGAAACTGATGATTTCTTCTTCTCTGATAAGGGATCTTGTCTTGCCTTTTTATGTACTGTTCTTTAAACCCATTAGAGAGGTCTCTAATATGAAAAGAGTAAGGACCGTGAAAGTTATAACAATTTGACCATCTCATGCTTTGTCATAAATCTTCACCCCATCCCCTATTATTTTTGCTGTCTGAAATTCAAATTTCCAGCTCAATATTCTATTCAAAATCATGCTATCAACTCTGCAGATTAGAAAAAAAAGTTATGTTGCCAGGATCAGTCGCAACTTTCTTTTTAAAAAAAAGGTTAGTTTTTCCCTTGAATGCCCCTTCTGTAATCTACAGGATGTGTCCCAAAAGTAATGCGTTGCATGAAAAAAAAAATTATTGATCATATAGGTAGAGCAACTTAAAATTCTTCAAAGTAACACACTACTACGTCTCTAAACTTTCGCCAGTATGCTCCCAGGAATTCCTTGGCTGAGATGTCCTTTAGGTCTTACTTGCTTTGATGTTGCCAAAGTCTCGAAATGTATTCCTTTCATGACCCTTTTCAGCTGGGGGAACAAAAAAAAGTCTGCCAGGGCAAGGTTGGCAGACTGTAGGGCAGCTGAGGGTAGCATTTCCAAATCATTGTGGGTCAGGTAGTTTGTAACAACAAAGTTGGTTGTGGGCTGGCACACTGTCATGCTGAAGCTTCCATACGAAGTGCCGGTCTCCTTTCGGTTGCATTAGACCCTCTGTTTCAGTCTCTGGAGCCCTTGTTTGTAGAAATGGGAGTTTACAGCCTGTCCAGGAGAAACGAACACACTGTGTGCATTTAACTGATGACTCATTCAAAGGTCTGAATTGAGCAACTGGCACACATGAGTAACATTGTTGTTGTTCCGTGACGTTGAAGGGCATCCTTGGCTTTGTCGGTGACCTCCTCCCAGCCTTCCTTGAACATCTTCCCTCACGAATCTTCATTCATGAAGGTGTGCGGAAGCACCTCGAAAGTTTCCATCGGCATCTTGTTCAACTTCACACAAAACTTGATCACGAATCTTTTTCTCCAAAGTTTTCTCCATTGTAAGTATGACGTGGCCATTAGACAGGAGTTCACAAACTGATATGTCCTGACCCTCCTAGGCCACAAAGGCAACTAAGGGTGGAACCGCTGGAAAACTAAGTCTCCGCCCCCCAAATATCTCAACCGGTCCAAATGCTCTGTGGTATATAATTGCATTTTTAAAAATTGTGATGCATTGCTTTTGGGATATACCCTGTATTCCTCCCTCCATTTCACACTTTATTGTTCTCTTTTGTCTTCTTTTGGCACAGCAATAATTCATGAATGGTCCCAATCAAATAAATTTGATCAAAAAAAGCATAGCTTTTATTTTTATGCCAAATACAGTGTAACCACATAATGAAAATATTTTCAGTACATTGTTAATGGCTACAAATCTGGAAATGTATCAAATTAATTTTTAGTGCAGATTGAGCCCTTTGTCCATGTAAAAAAAACATAAGTACCTCATTCTATTTTTTACCCAATGTTTAATGATGCATAAGTCATTTTCCAATCCAAGTTCTATGATAATCACTTGTCTGGATTATATTTGTCTTCAGCAATACTTTACAACTCAGGATTGTCCAGGCTCACTGGTGAATGGTAATCGTATTTCACCAGTTTAAATATTTGAGTCGGTTTTACATGGTATTATATATATCTTTGTTGATAACCATGATATATATTGTGTTTAAATCTGGACTATCTTGTAAAGAGCAATGCAATAGTATATGATTGGTGTATCCAATACCATTAGAATTTGAGTTAAACACATTTTATTGGAATAGCTTAATTTTAATATCTTTGATATCCAGCTTTTTAGGCATTTCTACATGTTGTAATTTTACATGTTGGTTAATGATAATATGGCAGTTAAAATAGAAATAATTTAATCTTGTCCTAGAGTTTTCCAATGACTGTGTGTGAATAATGTTTGTTGCTTCTCATATATAATCTCAAAAACAAATTATTTGCCATATCTTGCTAGAACTCATTGGTTCATATACCATGAAAGTGACTTGGGATGGGTGGAAAGGGACCTTCAATAAGATCGTAAAATGTTCATGTTGTTCGTATATTCCTAAACACTAATATGTTGGGTCCTGTTCATTTTCAATCTTTGTGACATTATGTGACACTCAAAGCAATTTTCATTGATTTGGCATATTATTTATATTCATTTTAAAGTATTCTATGATTGATATTTTCACATTCTGAAGTGTGGAAAAATCAGGAGCAAAATAGCCTAAGTCATTTATTTGATGACTTGCTTGAAAAAGTAGCTTTCATAATGGCCTAATAACATAAAATTATTGGTTCCTTGTCAGCCATCATGTTGAATAACTTTTAATCCATATTCTTACTCCACCAAGAGACCAACATTTCTGTTGGTCAAGAAGCCATGTTAAATAAAATCATTTTCCTCAAGATTTTATCACATGTAAAATGGAATTTTTGAAGATGGCTCAAGTGTGTAAACATTGTGTTAGCTTCTTGAACTGCTCAGCTACCTCACAATTTTATAAATATATGAATCTGTGCACTGGAGAAACAGCATTTCCTTCCAAAGGTAAATTTTATCTTAATTTCATATCAAAATCCTTGTCATTCGTATCAAGTTGCATTTCTTGTTTTTCTGTTGCATGCATACTTAAAAGATTTATAAAGGAAAGTATGAGGTTGAGGATTATAACCAGTTTTTATGAATTTAAATTATATTTTACTGATTTTTTAAACAACTGAAACTTAAATTTAGTACTTTACTGTGAATCTTCACTACGGAGAACTAGAGTGGCTCTAAAAATTTAAATTTTATAAAAAATGAAGACTTGTGATGACACCAAATAAATAATTCTTAGATTGTTGTAAAGAGTATTTTTGCCTTTCAAATAGGCATTCTAGTCAGTGATGAAGATAGGAAAGGGCTGGCAATAATCACTAATGCAATGACAAACACACTCTCCAGCCTGGAATGGATGTGAATAAAATTATTATCTGGTAAATGTTATTGGAAATGAAGGTAGAGAGAAATAATTTTGTTATATTTCTAATTACAGTAATAAACTACCAATTATTCTTAATATAAAATTCATGAGTTGAATTTTTGTGGTTGCTAATCTACCTTATAATCACCATTAGGATTGAAAAATGCAGAATGAACTGAACTGTCTTTGTTATGGTATAATAAACCAAGCTGGATGCTCTAAGCTGGAAAAGACTGGATAACCAAGTCTTTTGGCCATAATGGGCATACTATAATGGCTATTTGAAGAATTCATATCCATTGAGCTTAAAATTGTATTCATTCCATTTAATATTTTGTTCTGTTTCCTTTCTCTATTGCCTAATTAATTACCTATTTGTAAAAGTGACTTCTGAATTACATTGAGCCATGAAGGAGTGACCATATAATATAAGAGCCACTAAGTATTTACTTTTATATTAATTTGGGAATTCTTGATATGTGCAATGTGCCAAACTGGAAGGAAATGCTAAAATACTACTCATCTGTCATTTTTTGTGTAGCTCTACGGTTTTTATTGACCATTTGCTGTGGATTTCCTGCTTTTCTCAAAACATGGTTCTCTGTTAAGAATAATATGATGCATTAACATGAACTGAATCTATGTGCTTGTGCTCTGTTTTTATTTTAATCTTAGATTGTCTTATAACATAATTTTTACATCAGCAAAAAATATGTAAGACTCAGGTTTCATGAGTTTGCATGATATAGGTCACACTTAGTATAACATGAGCATTTATGTGTAAATGTTTTCTGATCTGATAAATACTAATTGTTACCACTTAAATGTGTGACATTTGTCTTCACATTCCATTATTGTTGCACATTGACAGAGTGAATGTTTGCAATGTTTTGAGTCATAATTTGCACTTTTTTCCAATTTTATAGAGACACTCGTCTTAATACAAAAATGTTGCTCACTCACAGCCTATTCATGTAACTTTTTTGCAAGGAATATTAAATCTACTGTACATACTCAAGTGTAGGGAGAGGCTACATGATAAACATTAAGCATACATGTCAGGTGAGGTTGACAACAGTAAATGGGTTCAAGTTAGCGTTCAAGGAGGTGAAATTTTTCAGTAATTTCTTAGATGATAAACAGGGTTCCATGAGTTTGATTATCATTCATTACGGTTATGCAGGTAATTAAAATCTATATTTGTACTGATTGTTGCAAATTACTCCTTAAAACTTTAAATTTTAATTTTAAATAGTTTGAATGATCATTTTTTTTCTTTGACTATTCAGTACTCCAAAATCATTTTTAGAAGATCATAAAGTTATGAAATAAAAATACCAGACTCTGTAAAGGTGTTGTTATTAATCACTTTTAACTGAAAATATATAGCATGATATCCGAAATGAAAACTTGAAGAGATAGTGAAAATATCTTGCGTGGAAAGCTACACATCCCATTTGCATAATCATTAAAGTAATTTTTGACCCGTTAACATTTCTTGAAAATTCAATTTTAACATGGATGAGAGAGAATTATGCAGGAGAATGACCCATACAGGAGTACATACGGTCTTTGGAGGTAGTAACTATCATAATTAAGACAACAGAATGCAACTGCAACATGCAAATTGCAACTGGTAGATGACCCCATTTTAGGCATTTTTTTAATAGACGATCAACCGTGTCTACAACTAGAAATCATTTGTCTCTAGTCTTATAGGATAACATTAAAAATTTACCTTGATGGCAGAAGTAAAGAAAATAAGCTTTTTCTTCAGGCAGTGGATTAATTGGTGACTAGTCGATGAAGACGTTAACTGTTAATGATTGGAACAATTTTATCCAGTTTCCGACATCATTTACATGATGCATGACTTGTTTTGTTGCACATAGTACACACAAAACATCATAAAGTACAATTCCAACATGACTGTGATATACTTTTACGTAATGTATGACTGTCATTTTCCTTACCCCCACTTACAGTCTGAAGCCTCTCTCTCTCTCTCCTCACTCTAGATCTGTCCAGCCCTAATGCATTTTTATCCAACCAAACAGTCACATTTCATACCCCTACTATTACTTTTGAATACCCTGTCATTATCCCATTTTTTCATCATATAACTGATGTACATCCCATAACTGATGAAATGCCTTCCTGCTGAATCTGAGAAAAATAAATGGCCTGCTATCCATTGCAGTCATGGAACTTGGAATTCAAAAGAGTGGCCATGCCTTTTAACCTATAACCTCAGTCCAATATCAAATGTGTATCCATGACTGTGACTGACTGGGATAATAGATAGTTGGAATCTGCTGAGGACCAATGGTTAAGGGTTCTCACTTTCTTTTTACTTTTTGTTGTTTTTTCAGTTTTCTGATGAAAATTAAAAAGGTTGTGTAATTTAACTGCTATTCAAGAGAGAGGAATACTTAATGACCGTGATTCAAAGTCGATGATGGGCAGGGCATCAACATGATGGTGTCTGGGCAATAAGACCAGATGCATGATAAGTTATTCATGTTAAACGTTGAGAAACTGGAGCAATCATTCAATTTGAAATTTTATAAGGGCGGGTTTGGAACAGAAAATATTGATCAAACTGAAATTGGAACCTGAGAGAAACTAAATCAGCAATAGATAGGATGGCAGGTCTTTTTGAATGATTTCAATATAAAATTTCACTCTAAATTAAAGTCCAGGTTTATCTCTAGTCTCAGTGAGAACATGATCAAAAGTAATATTTTTTATCAATAAAATATGGATCATGACGAATGTCACTCATTTAAAAAGGAAATGGGAGGTGATATGCAAGTGGTTTAGTCTAACAAAGAATTTTGGCTTTCTATGTTAATATGCATTAGTCAATTTTTCACCCCAACATCATTACATCACTGTGTTCTATTTTCAAATGCTAGTCAATATCATAGCTTTAATTTTTTACCATTTGCAACTTTTGGAGTTTTTAACTGTTACTTGATACAATAATGGCAGACATTACAATCATGTATGAGTTGCATTAAATTCCTATGCATGTCATTATTTTGGTGTGGTAAAAAAAGTTTGGGTGTTTAAAAGTATAGCAAGATGTTTGCAGAGCTGTACCTGGAACAATTCCTCATTACTCCTGCAAAGCCAGCCAGCTATGAGCATATTTAAAAAATATATGTATTATATGCAGGATGAACCAAAAAAATCCCACAATTCTCTGTATGTGTCAAATGACACAAAGAAAAATTTTGACTTGAATGGGTATGATTTTGTACTTTCAAGAATATATGTAACCACAGAATATTCTACCAAAGGATTTACTGGATAAATTGTATTATAATTATCTACTACTAAAGTATCCCAGTCCCATCCCTTGGGTATGTAAATCTAATTTTTTAAATCTAAGTAACTGGCTTTGCAGGCCCAGTGATGATAGGTTTCTGTAATGGTGATAATGTACAATTGTGGCCCTTTTCTGGACAAGATTTGGTAGTGCCTTAGGCACAACCATCACCTCTCTTCAAGAAAAGTCTGCTTACCATTAACTTATTAGCCTGGAAAATTGTGTTGATCAGTGAATGCACTTAAGATACTAATTAGTATGTTTTTGTTGAAACGATTTCTGTTCAACTACTGTATTTTCAATGTCTTTTATTTATATGTGTAAACTAGTATATAATTTTTAATATCTATAATATTTTGTCTTAGATAAATGTTATGATATGTTTCCATTAATCAGATTTTAACTACTAGAATACAATCAAAGAGTTTCAAAGATTGAATGTATCATTGCATTAAATAAATTTATGCATTGCATTTTTGCTCAACATTACATTTTTTTGTGAACACTCACCAAAAATTAAATTGTCCATTTGTGAATGTCATTGCCTGAATTCAAGGACTAGCAGTCACATTTCTAAAAGTAGTAAAAGGAACTGTAAGAAAAATAGGCATATTTTTTCTATTTTCCCTTAGCATCTGGAAAACTGAGTTGTTAAATAGTATGCAAAAATGAATAAAGCAAGGAACTTTATTTACAGAACAAGCAACAGTGATGCATCCTGAATCATGCTCAAAAATAATTTCTGCATGAACTTTTGTCAACTATTTATAACACCTCTGAATGATCAGCAAAGTTTTCTTTGATTTGTGTAATATTTTTGTTTGATGGTAAATATGGAGTTACTACGGGAAATTGAAAATAGTCCATGCTGATGCTATTTATACATATCGGTGCAAGTTTGCTGTACTTTATTTACAATGACTGTATTCTCTTTTCAAAGTATTGTTGGATAACATGATCAAGTGAAAAATAAATCATAATTAGTGCCTACTTACTCTTGTAATTCTTTCAATATGTAATTAAAAATTGGTTAAAATTTATACACATTCCTAAAATGCTATAAAAATAACAGGGAAGAGTCAGTAAATGGAATGTATATACTCCACTTTACTGGGATTCACATTTGATGAGAACATTTTATTCTGGAATGGTAATAATAGGAAACTTTTTTGAAACATCTTAGAATGACAATAGACATTTTAGCTTTTGAGGCAGATTCGGTTGATGCAACTGTGTTGTTCCTCAATGAATGAGCTGATATATTGCATTCCGCAGTTAGTTCATAGCAATTAAATGATTGAACAAAGATCAATGATACCACATATCACTTCCACTAAATAATTTCAACATTTAAAGATGATGAAAAACTTTGGAATATTCTAATTTTTTTATTGCACCTTGACTTGTTTTGAATTTAATCAAAAGTCATTTTCATGGGGTTAACATAGTTATAGCCACATATACATATCTTATGGGCAGAATGTCACGCTGTATTGTTAATGGACAATGGTGTGAAAAAGTGTAGAACTGAGAAACTTGGGAGATTATTGCCTAAAGAGACAAAGAATAATAGTTAAGTATGTTTTGGGAAAATTAGGTTGGGTCAGGAGGGGGGGAAACTGTCAAGTAAACCTATGTAATGTAATAATTAGAAACTGCAAATGGTGCAATTAATATTTTGAAACTACAAAAGAATAGAATTTGGAATTTCTGCAAGAGTGGCAAAATTAAACAAATATATTGTAGAACATGGATATGAAATGGACAAATGGGAAACTTGTGAGGGACCAGAAGGGCCCGAAAACCATTGGGAATCTTATTAAGGCAATGTGAATAGCAGCAATGTTAAGATGTTATGGGATACATGTGACAAAAACAACATGGCCGGCATCCACTATCCATCTAGAGTTCTATTATTTGAAGGCTGACACTTAAATCACTTAGATTATTTTCACAGAGAAAATCCCCAACAACTTTTTTGGTGTACTTCTCTTTTCTGGGTCACATTTTTCTTTCACTGTGTAATGCTTCCTCACAAAACAGTCGTGCAGTAATTTTTATAGAATTAAATCAAAGAGAAAAGAAATTACTCTGAAATTAATATATTAATTGTCAATCCCCAGATATATATTCTTCACATCCTTTCTCTATTTTTTTAAAAATTACACAAGGCAAACGTGAAAATTAAGTTTCTTAATATTTCTTACGAAGAATTCTTCATTTCGACTAGAGAAGTTCAAACAGAAGTCTATCTGAGAATACTTTTGCATCTCTACTAAAAAAAACTAATCTCAGAGTTGAAAATTACCATATTTTCAGGCTCATAAGACCCAAACATATCAACCTTCGAGTTGATCACTGTGGTTATATATAAGACCCAAACATGATTATTTTTCTACAATAAAATTACTTTAACCCTTTAAAGTGCCAGCGGACTGATCTATCAGCCCTGGGGGTATGTTTGAAAAATGCCAATCTATCAGCCTGATTTTTTGTCTAATAAATATTTTTTTCTTAAATTGTTTAGGAGATAAAACAAATATTTTACTTTCCGTAAAAGTGTTTGGAGTGTAAATAAAAAAGATGCCATTAACAAAGTTATATATATATATATATATATATTGGTTCGAACACTAGTGGAACATATAGAGACACAGGACACAAAAAGAAAAAAACTGACAGTACCACTGTGAGTTTTTTTCTTTTTGTGCCCGTAAAAGACAGAACGATTTCAGATCAATTTCCAAGTGAAAAAGGTGCATCTTATAGGCCGGGAAATAATGTACTTGTATAAGATACATTTCTTAGTCAATTTAATAAATATTCATTATAGAAATTGCTATTTTTAAAATGCCTTTTCATAATATTGATGATATTCATTTGATAATTTAAAAACAGGAATTAAAGGACGAGTGCCATATTGTCAACAATCCTGGCAAAAGTGTATCATTTCTGCTGATGTCATAAACGATGGGGATGGTAAAAATCGAACCTCCCAAAATTCTCAAGTGAAAAAATTAAGGTCAAGTTACTTACTCGTTAATCCAAGTGAGACCTTCTGCTGACCAGGGATGCCACATAAACCCAAAGGGAAAGGATCGATGAGCTTTCTCCTTTGATCCCGCAGTATGGGTGTAGGTACACAGCTAGGGCGAATTCAACCCCCGGCTCATTTATTGAATGCACTCCTGTTGTACGCAGAGCCTCTCTCGCACTGGCCATCCCATCGTAGGGAACATTGATCGGGAAACCACAAACCTTGATTCAAATGATGATTTTTTCTGTTAATTACAGACGACTTCCCTTATGCTGTCACAGATGTGTACGAGCAGAAGGCAAAAGTAAGGGTAACCCAAGTTCTGAGTTTGAAAGGAAATGTGTAATTTGCTCCTTTACAAAATTAAAGAAGAGGTAGCATAAGGAGAGAATCTTAAAAATATTAAATTGCAGGAAGAACTCACCACTGTGGAATCAAACATAATGTTCATTGTAATGAGACTGGAGCATGCCAAACAGATGAGATAATTAAATGAAATACTAGGTACCTTTTTATTTTGCACAAAATTGTATTTTATCCCTGTAAGCTCTATATATATTTCAATGCTTAGGGAAGTAACATTTTTAGACACTACGCAATGATTAAGTGTCCCTTTAATATTTATGTTAGGTATGGCAAATACCAAATTGTAATTTTTAAAAATAGAAATAAAATAATGTACGGATCTTGAAATTTAACAACTAAATATCTCAAGAAATGTAACTTTATAACCTTCGGTTATGGGTGCAAAAATAGATGTGATAGCTACCTTATGTGACGACATAAGACTCTTCAACTCCCAAAGGTGGTTCTCATCCAGGGAATGATCTGCAGATCCAACAATTGGATGCTCCAGACGAGGAAGAAGTTTTCTCAACAATGATGATCCATGCCTGTTCCAAATCGTCCTGCCCATGTATGAATCATAGCCATCGATAGAAAATAATTAGAATATCTACTACAAAATAACTGAATTTGAAAGCAAACTGATATGGAACAAGCACTTACTACTCTCCCATTCTAAGTACATATCATAAGTCTTTTCAAAAACCTGTCCCTTAAAAATCCTCTTAAAAATCCCTTAAAATCTTTGGTAACTTTTACAGGCATACTTTATATAAAATTTTTGATAATCTATGATAAAAACCAAGCATATAAAAGCAATTATCTATCAGGAAATTAAGTGAGATTGGACATGAAATAGTCTACAGTTAATTAATTCAGTACAGTGGTGACTTTGCATGTTCCAATGTCATTTAAAAATTGGGGAAAGAGAATATTTAAATTCAGATGAGAAAGGGGTAATCTGCATACTTTAAACTCAATTTATACTTTGTAGAAAAAAATATCATCCTAAATATTTGTCACAGAATATCTTTTGCTCAAGTAAAAGTCAAAGGAAGAATTGAGCACAAGAACTGAATCCCAGTTACATATATTTATGAAAAGCTATCCATTTTGAGAAACTTGTTCAGTGGCATCAGATTTTTTCACTGCTACCCTAAAAACTTTTTTAACAAAATCTTTATTTCTGGAATTTCATTTAGTCAGATAAATACTGAAATATCAACTGCTCTTATGAAACTCAAACTGGGTTTCCTCAATTCATGTCCATTTATGGAGCTAAAACTGAGCAGTGAAATTCTCTTTAATATTTATATCCTGTAAATCAAATCAAACAGTTCTGCAATTACAGTTGTATTTTCAAGTTCTGATATAAAATTCTCTCTGAACAGTTGCACAATTGCTAATCTGAAATAGAAGTAACTCACACATTATTTTTTCTCCAGTGCATGAAGCAAGACTGTAAATGGTTCTCCAGTCTTTCCTCCAGCAGCTTTAAGTATGTATCAGGATTTTCTTCCAGCATATCATCCCTTCCTTTGCGTCTTCCACCTTTCCGTCTATTCAAACGCAACAAAGCGGCGGCATGAGATTCATATGGCAAATACTCTGGTTGCACACTGCCAACCACTGAGGATGGAGCCTGACAGATAAAGTTCACAAAGGAGTTTCATCATCAGAAGAGCCATGTGTCTTATCTAAAGGCTTCTCTACACATAAAAATATTGCACTGTTGGGTGTTAGCATTTGCTAATTTTATGATTACAAAGCTACAAATAATCTTCAATAGGTAATAGATACTCTTCACTTTATATAATATATATTATACTGAAACTTGAAAATAATCTCAGATTGGTTTTGACAAATGAAATTTTATTTATCAAAAAAACTATTACATTTAATTTTTCCATCCCTAGCAGCAAAAGAACATCAATTAAATAAGGGACGACCAGCCTATTAACCCTTTTATTTCCAGCCTCCTAATGGAAATATAAGTAAAAAATACCTGGGCTTTTTTGAGGGATTGTATGTTTTCACATGTAAAATATATAGTATATATAAACAAGCATCTAAAATATTAGAGCAGTTGTAATGCCTAGACTCTTCTTATGCCTCTTACAAAGTAGAAGACACATTATGCAATTATTTACGTAAGTTACCTAATAAATGTGCACTGTTCCAGAATTGTTTCCAATTTGATGGTGTAGGGGTAACATCCTCGTCTGCCAACCCGGAGGTCGGGGGTTAAAATCAAATTTGGATTTTTTTCCCGTGGATTTTTCAATCTCCACCTAGGGCATGAATGTGTGTGTTTTGTCACTGCTATAAAAACTGTCTAAGTGTCACTGTAATTGACCTCTTAGTGTTGTTTCTGGACAATTGTAACATAAATAAAAATATTTCCACCCTAGATTGGAAATATTCTGTTAGGGTTGCAATTATCACTATGATGTAGAATAAGGTATGAAAACTGAATGAGGCACATAGGCACAAAGGATAGAAAATTCTTTTTGAACAAACAACATCAATGCCCTACCTGTATGTGCATATCTGATCCAGGATCAAATCTGGAGAACCATCGTGGGAGGTAAGAAAGGAGACCTGTGAACAGTCCGCCTGATGCTGGAGTTTGAGAGAAGGCAGGCCACCAATCACGTCTCAGCTCTAAATTAAAATTCATATTTTGAGGCTGGTCATCCTGCTGGATATTGGCCCATATCTAAAACAAATACAATTGGTATTTCACGTTGAATAACATGGAAACTAAAAACATTAAATCCAATATTCACTTGATTCACCCACAATTGCAACAAAAAATGTCAATGATCATGATCAACATTGCAATTTAGAACTTCCTTAGCCTTGACTATAACCACTAGCTGCCAAGAAGTGAGATGCCTTTAAAGAAGATAACTAAATATGTATGATGATACAAAAAATCTATGGGGCAAATGAAAATAAATATAGACTTTTTGGAAGAAGAGTATGAAGAGATTTATAAATAGAAGAACTATTTTTCAGGTACTTCTCTCTCTGCCCGACCTTATACACATTCATCGGATATGATTAAGTCCTCTTTTTCCCTATTATGACAATGTGGATGTGCTTAACTGATTATCTCGCCTATTCACTCTCATGGCTGATCATGAATGTAATGGCAAGAGCTTTATAAGCATGCCAAGAATTTTTTAAATGTGAGTTCTGTCCATTGATTGGGGGGAGAGAGAGAAACAAGGTACCAACACACAGTCCAAGGGAAAGCGAAACAAACGCGGAATATACTCGGTGGATTTTCAAATGAAAATATTGTATGACAATGTATATTACATTCTTCAAATGACTATTTATATATTTTTACATTTCACACCTCGATTCCGGCACCCCTTCACCTCAATTTCGGCACCCGCTCGGATGCTAGTGTGAGTGCCCTGGCATCTACGGCACCCATTGTGTGCACGCCCATACTTGGACACCTACATTATAGTAGTGGTTGTCATAGTAATGGGGGGATGTATGTCCGAGCATAGCCCCTCGCAATTCGCAGTTAAAGTACGTCAGAGAACCTAATTACGCTAATTAGTCTAATCAACTAATCACACCCCTACCCCCCCCCCCACCCCCCCCAAAAAAATTTTTGGAGGGGGAGGTTGTTTTAAAACCACCCCCCCCAGATTACCCTTCTCTCCCCCAAAAAAAAAAACGGAGAGG
>WURS02000018.1:2368539-2382159 GCA_011762765.2 Rhinocypha anisoptera
CGTTCTATCCTGTGCAACTGGCAGGCAACTACTGGTGCCACCTCCACATGGCAGGGAATTCACTATGACATACGATGCAAAACATGGCGGGCATATTCTTGTACCATTCGTGGCCCAAGATATGGCATTGTGTGTATCGGGCTTTACAAATATGTAACTTAGAATTGATTCTATTTTTGCCCAAGCTTTGAAGTCACAGAATTTATGGAATGTTTCTTCTTTTTTACTTTGGAAAATAAACAAATATTCTCCTGGAAAATTCATCTATGAGTACAATCATGTATTTAGCACCACCAACTGAAACAACATTCATTGGAATACAGGGATCCATGTATACCCAAACATTGTCAGCATGAGTAACTCCACCACAAGGAAACAAGAGCCTATGATGCTTACCAAGTAAACAAGGGTTGCAACTGTTAAATAACATTAAATCACAACACTAATTCTGTTTCATGGTCTTTTACAATTACTTTCAAGGTGGAATCAGAAAGAACATGCCCCGACCTCCTCTGCCACATACCGTCAGAATTTTTTCTTTTTCCAACAGCATATGCAGTATCAACTGGCAAAGGTTCTTTAACATGTAGCCTAAACACACCTTAATATAGTGACCCAGAAAAATCTGCTTTAGCCTGAACTCTGGTTTTTCCTTCAATGAGGTTTTCCAGATGTTCAAGTTTCATTGGCTGTCACAGTGTTCTGCATGTATGGGTATAAGGATTTGTCAACATGAAGTCAAACAATCGGTGTCCTTTTCCTTCATTGAGGCGTCATCATGCACAACCTGCACCATATTAGCGAAGGTCCATAACTTCTTATTAACACATGCTGTATGGTGAACTTCCAGATCATGTAGTCATCCTTTATTTTCTTCCCAAAGCTAACTATAAGTTATCATAATTTTGAACAGAATAGTACTCATCTGAACTTCAATGAATGTATTTATAAATGCACCTTATATGCCCAATCTTTCAGCACTTTGTGCTCCACCTGAATTTATAATATACTGGGTCCATAGCTGGTTGCAAATTTCATTATTTATGACATATTTAGTTATTTATTTATTTTTAATCTTCCACAATCAGCACTAATAGACCAATTGCAGTGGGCAATATAACATTTTTTTTAAATAACAAGGACGAAACACACAACCATGCTCTAGGTGGAGATTAAAAAATCCACCTAGTCAGGATTTGAGCCCGTGACCTCCGGGTTGGCAGACGAGGACGTAATCCGCCGCCATCAAGACCGGCAATGATGCCTAGTAGAAAAGATACACAGATGACATTGTTCACATAATTTTATTTGCAACTGAAAGCACCAATCCATTAAGTGGAAGTACAGGAAGTCAACTTGCAAAGAAACAAAACACTACAACTATGCACATCCCATAATTCATATCATGGTGGCAGATCAAATGTACAACACTTTCATTTTCTCATAATTATTTTACACCAAACCTCTAACATTGGTCCTGTTATGGGCTCAAAAAGCTCCCCATTCAGCCAAAGGACTAAAGGCTGTTTTGTGCAAGTTACAGGTCCAATATGGGAAGTTTGGGATGAAGAGAATAGAAAGTGGAAGCATTGAGATCTTTAGGGAATAGAAGAGCTTGGTTAAATATAAGTCTGGGAGGGCTTAATTTACATTGCAGTCACATTACAACCAAACCAGTCTAATTTCTATTGTATTCTGCACTGCATTAATATTTAATTCCTAATGGATATGGCACACAAATAAATTATATCAAAATATTCAATCATCTTTTAATGATTTATGAAATGTCTTGATTAATGAGGAAACTATTGAAATAAAATATTTTATCTTTCTGCATTGGGCAATTAATTTCTTTTTGTGATGACTCTGGTTTTTTCCATGCAAACCTTCACATTCCAAGCTCCACCTTCCATGTAACATCACCTGCACCTTTCTTAGTGAGACATTATACAAATTATTCTACCTGCCATGGGTTTGGCAGTTCAAGTATTGTATATTACTGAAAATAGTTATGCTGGAGTTGTAATATTTTTGGGATGTGTATAACTTAAATTTATGGACATTCAGCATGCTAGGTTTGGCAAATTTTTATTCACATGCATCTAGTGCAGTCAAAAATAGTATTAATGTAGTGCTACTTTCAATTTGTAGTTGATTTGAAATGCTTTTTACTTTTCAGTTAATCGGCCATGATTGTGATTTTCCAAATACAGAATTGAAGCGAGATGGCACCTTTAAACAGTTGTCCATGACATCAGGAGCATCTTCTTTGGATAGTACAGACAGCACAGGCAAGTTATTACCCTAATGAGAAGTAAAGTTTCTTCAATTGTGTGAATACCATATTGGATGAAATGTAGTGCAATGTTTTTTCCTGCTAAATTTAATTTTGTATCATGTGCATCGTCACATGTGTTTCACCATGTCTATTTTTAATTACCATATTGTGATTGTGCTTTTAAGTTAAAATGCTACATTGTAAGCACTCTACTGATAAAGCTGGCGATGGTTACACTGTCGTCAGTCATAAACGTAAGCGTCGTCCTCGTCCAAACATGGGTTCGTCCGAAAAAATCAGCTCGTTGATGGGTATCCCAAGACGTTCGCATATCCATGTTTTGAACATGCCACCTGACACAACAAAAGAAAAAGTGTTGGAGTACATGAAGGAGCAGATGCCGGAGGAAAAAGACTTGTCAGCAGAAATAGAACCATTAAAGGTAACTCGAGGGAACTATGCCTCATTTCGGATATCAATTAACGAAGCTCTTGGTGAACAACTTCTACAGAAGGACTTCTGGCCAAAAAATGTGTATTTCGGGAAAATTACATTATTCTGAATTATTCCCAGTTTGGTGCATGACTTGAAGCCAGAATGAAATGTACATTTACAGAAGCAACAAGAAAATTTTCCATATAATTTTCACCCCCAAACTTAATTTCCAAACACAATAATCCCAACACTTTGAACCATTTTATGCCTCTAATACTATACTAGTATTTGACATAAATCACAATTATTTCTTATTTTTCTTCTTCAATTAACACTTCTACAATTCATGGCATGAATATTCTTAAAAGTGATTTTTGCATCGGAGCCAATAATAATAACATTGGAAATATTATCTCAAATTACTGTATGTTAGCGGTTTGTAGCTATTATTTCACTGATGGAGCGATAATATCACAATAACACTATTTGCTATTCTCAATGTGGAGGAGCAATAATAGCTATACCGGAAGAGCAATAATCACGCTTTGGCTAAATGGTATATTGTGTCCCTCTGGCAAGAGAGATTATTGCTCATAGTCTGAGATCTCGTTATTGTGATCAACTGTGATTTCTCCCATGAATGGCGTGTAGCCTGTCTTTCCATCTTTTGTCATTGAATCTCGGCAAAATGTAACTCAATTTCAAGTATTTTTTATTAGGGAATGAAATTTTCACATATATTAGTATTTTATTTGGTAACAGAGGAAAACAAAGATTAAAGTCATATGGAAATTTATTTTAGAAATGTTTAAAAATGTCACCAAATGATTTATTGTTATACACATTGGTACAGTCTTCCGCTTTGTTTGTATTTGAACCAAGAAATGTTTTCCTATGAGTAAGTTCGTTCGGGAGTGGATTGTAAGTGGATTTTGGTATTGGGAGTTCTTTGTATGGCAACAGAAGTGATTAGGGGGAAACGATCGGAAATGTAACAGTTGATGATCCTAGTTTTTATGTTTTGTGTCTCTGTTAAGCCATAGCCAATAAGAGTTTGGGAGTCTGGGTGACTCTATGATGAGCTCATTGTTGGTAATATGGAGATTGAATGATGAAATTACATCCAAAATCTCAGTTTTTCCTTTAAAATGGTCGAGTAAATTACAATTAAAGTCCCATGTTATTATGACATCACAAAATGGTCTCCTTGAATGAAGCTTTTCAAGTAGGGCGGAGATTTTTATCTAGAAAAGCATTATAATTGGTCAGAGGGGATCAGTAAATGGATACAAAAATAAAGAGAGATTCAAGAGACACACTTATAACACACGATTCAAAGAATTTATCCTCAGATTCTGAGCAGAAATAAATGTCAGCAATGAGTTAGCCATACAGAAATACTGAATTAAGTTCATCTGTTTTCAACCAATGTTCATTAATACATTTAAACATACGATATCTGGATTGTGTGTGTAAACTAGGACTTTTAAGTTTCAACAGTTGGTTGTGCAAATGTTGAATTGATTGAAGGTTAATCTACTGGTTAAGGTAGATTTTTGATGAGCCTTATCTTATATTGGCTGCGTAACATGTAACTTTAATTCCTCTACAAATCTGCAGACTTCCCCCCCTATCATTCTATCCAAAATCCCTATTCTATCTTCCTATCCCTACTCTGCTTACCCAACATTCTACCCTTCATTACAATGTTCAGCAACCCATTGCCTCCCCATCCCACCCATCCACCTTTCCTGTACCCACCCCATCCTCCTTTCCTGTCTTTTCGAAATTCGACCTTCACAGATGTCCAGCTTGTCCTGTTGTCCAACAAGGGAATTCCACTGTTGCCAAAGGTTTTCATACCAGAAGAGGCATTTCCAAGTGGAGAGATTATAGCTATGGTAAAACTGTCACTATTTATTGCCTGCCCTCATTCAGAATAGCGATCCGCACTATTGTCGTAGAGATTATTGCTCCAAGCAATTATTTCAACCCCCTATTGAGAATAGCAGCCTTTATGTTATTGTTTGGGTCTAAGTTCTTTGCTGATTTTGAAGATATTGAGAAAACCAGGAGGGGTAACTGAGGAATGTCATATTAATATTTATTATTAATGAATTCCAATCCAAATGTCCAATGGTTATATTTCCCATAGACATTTGGTATTGACTTTATAGCTATTTCTACTGAATTTCCGAATTATAACTTTATAAATACTCACTCTGCTTAGTTCCTCCCCTTAAAATTGTTTCAAAGTTCAGAGATTATTCCTTTAAAAATTGTAAGAAGGGATATACATAGAAACAAATTTAAAAATAACAAATAAATGAACACACAGAAAAATAAGATAGATGTCTTTATTTTGCAATTGTATAGAAAGCCCTAAAATATTCTTTTTTACATTTATTACTTATAAGTCATGTGAATTTCTTTGACATTCAACATAATTTTGTTGTTATGGCCACCCTTCCAGGTTTAGGGCATCTATCATCAAAATATAACAACGATAATAATCACACAATATGGACATTTACTCAAGGCACTTGCATACCTACTGTTCTCACAAAGTCTTTGTCATGTTTAGCCTTCATCTGCAGTGCAGTGTTTCACAGTCTTCCTTGTGTTAAACCAGAAGTGGGAAGTCAGCCATGATCACTGTCATCAGGCCAAGCTGGCTCATTGGTTCAACTTAGAGATTGATATATAACATTTATTGCCACCAAAACTAAATTTGACCATACCCCGACAATGTTGGAAATTAGAATTATATTAGCTTCCATAGTCACTTGGAAGGGCTAAATATAATGCTACCAAAACATTCTTGTACAACAAAAAGACCAAAATGGTGTCAAATTATTTACTTTTTTCTGTTTTCTCTATCACCCAAACTCAATATCAAATTATATAAATTGGCAATTAAAGTATTCCGTAAAGAATTTTTTTTCATACTTCTTTATGTAATGAAGAGCCTGTGTCATTCACATGCTTTTTTTAAACCAAAGTAGGCATTTCACATGTAAACATTTTGGTGCCAAGGGTGCACAAATATTTTAATCACCCTCACAAAATGATAAAAATGCTTCTCTTTATCAAATTCTCTGACATTATATCTTCATAGTTTCTCACTTTCAGAAAAATATTCAAAAGATTGGAAACATAATTTCACAAAAGAATATAAAGCATAAATCCAGATGAATATATGCAAAAGAGTCATAACTGACAGCCAATGTGATTGGCCCCAGAATGAGGTATAGTTGTATCATGCAAAACAGAAGTTTATCATAAACAGAAAAACATTCTGAAGATGTTTGATATTGTGAACACTTCACTGGTCCAGAACATTCCTACTGGTTTTTATTGGTAAAAGCTGGGGTTAGTAGCAAAACTAATCTAAAAAGGGATCATAAAAAGCCACATTAACCCACGGAAATTTGGATGCACAGCACCACAGAGTAGGGAAGTGGGAGTGTTCTACTAGCATTAGAAGAAGTTGATAATGCCTCACTCTGTTGCATCTACAAACATGACCTCTTAGAGGCTCAGAATTTTACATTTAATATTATATTAGATTTCAATTTAAGAAAAATTATTCAAACAGCTGTCTGCATCTGTCTTTAATCTAATAATCACCAAAAGACAACAATCCACATGGCCATGGGCATGTCAGAAAATTACCTACTTTGTACTTCCTTTCCCCTTTTTCCAGGCATTTTGCATAATCCAAAGAGTAGAAGAATGAATTGAAAATATTTACACCTTCAGTCCATATCACAAGGTCATTGTTTATGCTCACATTCACTTGTCACTGTAGATGTATCATTTCAGGGTTGAAATAAATGATAACTTAATCCATCATTTGACTGGTGACATTTTAATGCTCCTTGAATTTTTTTCTAACATCACAAAATTGAAAGCTTTTAGTCAACAATTGAATAATGTTACTTGAGGAAATAGCTACAGGCATTCTTGGACTAGTTCATGATCGATTGTTATGTGATACAGACTTACACAGTGTGGAACTCTTGGAAAAACTTAAGTAAAATGATATCACTTTGAATTTATTTTATGTTAGAGTTTAAATCTTTTAACTGAAAATGAAAATAAAACTTATGGTCCCTCTTTCACAGTTATGACAATCCTTGTAGCATGAAAACATTTTAATATTCTCATGGTCAATTTACTCTTTTAAAAATAAATGTTCTTCTGATCCATCTAATTCATCATATATGACGTCTCTTTTATGAAGCACAAAAGAGAAAATATGTAAAATCAAATTGTCAGTTCTGCACACAGACGTTGGAACCTTCTGAAGGTACATGGAAACAAATGAGAATGTTAGGTTTAAGCATTCAAAGCAATCAGTCTACTCCAATGCAATTAATAGAATGAGGTACTTGCAAACTAGCCCATATTTTGCTGTTGTTAATAAGAATATATTCTGAATATTTTTCTTATCAGTTTTTTTGTAATGACTCAAGATTACTTCTTAGCTGATCAGTGACAGATAGTGTGTGTAGATTTATGCATGCATAAGTATGTATATATGTTCAGAAAGTCAAAAGCAGAAACTGGGATAACTGAATGAGAGGAAACCTTGACATCTGTTATACATGAGACAGTCACATGATACTCATACACTCTGTCCATATTTCATCCCTCTTTGATAACAATTAGAAAATTTTGAGATGACAAGAATGACTTTGCTCTGTCAGAACACGTGAAATAAAAGTGGTTCAAGCTATGGGAAGAGCATGTTAAAATATACTCAAAATTTTACCACTTGGTATTACCAAGAAGTGACTTCTTGATAATTCATTAAAGCATATTCAGATGGTATAGTGATTTATAACTGAGAAAGTTTGGCTCACTTGCCTAATTGCATTTGACTGGCCATGTTTGTTTGCATCATGACTGCTTAAGAATGACTTTTAAAACCTTCACACATATTCATCCATCAGAGTAAAATGAAATTTAGCACCACAAACACACACCTTCATCATGAGGCAGCTAAGCATCTTAACAACCATAACACTCACTAACAAATTTTTGTAATCATGGAAAAAATAGAAGAAATAATTAGACTTCATAACATGATGAAGTGATCTCTTAACATACCAGCACACTCCAAATGCCTAATTGCACTTCACAAGCATATACATATCATTTTATGTAACACAGCTTCAAAGTGAGACCTAAGAGTTGAACCAGTGGTTTTTTAACCCTCTGGCCAATGTTTTATTGAGATCGAAAATCACTCTTTTTGTATTTGTGAGCCTGAGATAATTTTCTTGTACAGAAGGGAGAAGAGGGAAACACTGGTGACAAAAATCATAACTAAATATTCTTCTATATGTCTATATATATAATATATGCAGCATTTTCAGTGGATAAGCTCAATTTCTTTTATAGAGAATATTTGACATCTCCGACAGAGAAAATTAAATCATCCACATAGATTTTCATTGTAAACAAATTATCACGTTAAAATTTCTTCCACTTCAGGAAAGGAAACTCACAGTAACTTTAATATATTTATATATATATATATAATTGTATATCTATGTACATAACTATATGGTCTAGTTAAACTGTTCTTAGGACTCTTTCCAATTTTTGGTCGAGGCATAAGAAACAATTCATGGAAGGAAATTAAAAATCCCTGATTCTTGGACTTTCTGAACAACAATCACCCACCTAAATATGCATTGTTACTCAACCATGGGGTGGTCATCAAATTATAACTTGCCAAAATGTTGGTAAAGAGGCCAAGAAAAAAAAGAAACAATATGGCTCTTATGGGGAGGTTATAAATGCAAAAAAACAAATTGACATATTTACATTCATCCTTCCAGGTAGATTTCAAATTAAGGCAATCAAACTTTTTTGTCTTTGACATACATTGTTTGCAGCCACTATGATGGAACATGATTTTCAAAGTGAATACATTATTCCATAATGACTGCAGCCACCAAAAACTTGATTTATATTTACCAATTTGGACATTACCATCAGATAGGGATGTGTCCATAGGTAAAATAAATCCATGGGCAATCGCCACAGACATGGTAAAAAAAATGCATGCAAGACATGTGTACACCACAAATCACATGCAGGGACTCCTTCACACTTATCGAGCCATCTGCGTAATCCCAGTGTAATCACTTGCAACGGAACTTAACTGACAGCACCACTATTTAATACATGCCTTTCCTCTAGCAGAGCGCACCCACTGTCAGTGGTGAAACAAAATCCCATGACACCAATCTGATTATTTCTCCTTCAGGAGTCCACCATAGCATTGACACTTGTCACTCCTAAACTGGTTCGATTTTGACGAGGCTGAATTGGGTTGGGATTCCTAGGCTCTTCCTCATTGGAAAGAGGTCCAGGGGCAGACCAACGCCTCTTCCTGCTGGCAGGGGAGAGGGCCCTCTGCTGGGCCTTGTCAT
Organism: Rhinocypha anisoptera; assembly: GCA_011762765.2. Classification (NCBI taxonomy): domain Eukaryota; kingdom Metazoa; phylum Arthropoda; class Insecta; order Odonata; family Chlorocyphidae; genus Rhinocypha; species Rhinocypha anisoptera. The sequence goes on from WURS02000018.1 coordinate 2,377,702, forward strand.
CACTTCCCTCGGCGTTGCTAGGAGTTTTTGACTCTGGGGAGTGCGGCACCTTGGAGTCGTGTGATGAAGAGGATGAGTTCATGCATCCATGGCTCATCTTCAGCCTACTTGGATTGTTAGAGGCAGAAGATGGAAATGAGGATGGCTGATGAGAAGTTTTACTCTCGCCATTATTAGCTGTGGAAAAGAAAATATGGATGGTTTCCATGAGAGAGAAATTCTCATTTGACAGGAAGAAATGCTACAATACACAAGACTTTCAAATCATGTTTGAGCAAATTCCAAAATGAAGTTGAGTGGGTATGGTTCCAAAAATGGTGATGGAAGTTTTTAACTATCACTATGCAATACCATTTTCAAAGAAAATTGGCGTTGCATGCTAAATTTTGATAGCCAAAGAAAATTTTTTAATGTATATATTGTACTGGATATTTTAATTATATAATGAAATTAAGAAAGGAAGTCAAGATCCTTTTTCATTTTTCTGAAAGAAAAATGTCAATGCAGTGAATATTTATGCGTAGTCAAAAAGTGACTGTGCACCACTTTGACAAGTATATATTTGGCTCAATGGTACCTTAATTCATTTTATTTCATAATTGATCCATGAAAGATAATGGGATTCAATTTCAGGAGTGAGAAATAACATATAATTTCAAGATAAGACTGATTAAAAATAACTATATTTATATGAGAAGAAGAGGAGTTAATTTATTCTTATTTTATTTATACAAATACATTTATATGCCATATTTTCCAGTTTAAAAGATGTTTTTTCTCCAAAGAAATCTGCAGAAAATCATCCTTCATCTTATTTGGTGGTAGAAACGTTACCTAGAAAGGTTATCTATTTTTCTCTGAATAGGTACTGTAGTGTCTTATAGACCATAAAATCCAGTACCTAAATAAGCGATGCCTCTGATACATTAATGTAGATTCCTATGTGTATACACAAAGGGTTTTGTTTAGAAATTTACTAACAGACGGGGTAGAAACGAGATTAAAAGTTTCATCGTTAAATTGTTAACCTTAATGCAAGAAATCATCTACGTTGATATATAATTGACTATTCCACTAGGGAAACTCCAGATCAGAGATATTCAATCTTATTTTGGCTGCAGGCCTTGTCATGATAAAAAGTACTCAGCATTTCCTATTATTATTCAAACACCCTTTATTGAACTGGAGACTACTTTCTATTGTTCTGGTGCCCATACAGGGGCTCTATTGACCACTTTAGGAAACACTGCTGGATAAGAAATACACTATAGAGTTTTTTTAATAACATATTTTATCTTCAGCTGTTGATGACTATAGAACGACCCTTACCTTCAGAAGCTTTGATCTCAAATGGACCAGGTTTGGGCAGCTCCTCTTTGACCACTGTTGAGTTGGTTGCTTTGGCATTGGGTCTCTCTGTCAGGGAAATGCACACATGGCCTATCTTCAATGGTAGGCAGGAGAGACCGAAGCGTCGCAGGGATCGCTCTGGACAGACAGAGGCCCAGCCCCGTCCAACCACGAAGAAGGGCTGTTCCAAAGTTGACTCAAGTTCCACCTAGAGGGGGAGAGTAATTCTCATTCCAACTCTTGTCAAATTCATTGGCACGTCAAAACAAGCTACGATTCCATATGAAGCTATTATTTACTTTGATTTTTCTTATTATTAATATGTAATTTTAAATAAATTTCGCTGTATTCTCGTGTAACAGAAAAGCATGAGAATATTTTTGATTTTTGAAGTTGTTGGTAATGTCACAAGCCTCCAGTGTTTTTAGACAACACCTCAAGTTAAGTTTTACTCAACACCTCCACAATTAAGTTTTCTTCATTTTAATGGTTTAAGGATTCTTGTGTATTACCGTAAAATGTCATTGTTGGTGGAGTAATGGCGTATATCTTTGTCATAAAATGATGTTGTTATGTTTAGTTGCAAACGTTATAAGCTACTGTGGGTTTGGGAAGTCAAAAATATTTTAAGCAAAAATAGATTTTACATTATTACAACCCGTCTGGTTGAGGTTGAACTTAAAATTTTTTCACGGACTCCACATCTAATAATTATGCACACACTAGTACGATACGCTTATAATATTTGAGTGTCATTGCTCGAGTACACAAAAAATTATTCCTCAGAATATAAGGAGATGAGTAGAGGAAATGAAAAGGTAGTATGATGCTACTTTAATTCGTTCACCTCTGCTATATTTCCGTTTCGCCTTTTTTTTATAATCTAGTTCTGCGCATGAATTTAAGATCCCGGTTTTCTCCGGGCTAATATAAACTGGGAAAACAGCCCTGAATAATTGTCTTCGTGAGATTTTCATTTAGTTTCCTCCGAGTACTGAAAGATCGCTATGCTCTAAACGTATGTGAACCGTTAAAAGCAGGATAAATAACTTCACATCTTTTAAAAGATACCGATCAAACACCTTAAGCGTCAAGTCCGGGAGTGGGAACGACATATTGAGCAAAATTTCATGTGAAATCGTTACCCTGGTGGAGACTCTGCAGCTCGAGATATACGACGCTCACAACATTAGTCTTCCTCACTTTACACACACACATATGTAAAAATTGTACGTATACGGTCGGCTCCATAAAGAACCGCAACCAAGAAACAACCAAGGAATCCATTAAAATTTTGAATGTGCGTGCACACGAATGCGATAGCGAAGCCGTGAGAAATGCGGTTTTATAACTCCCGACTTGTATATTTTTTTCCACCTTTTCTCAACCTCCAGCGTCTTTTCGCAGACAAAAAAAGAAAAAGGCGGTTAAGTCACGAAGGTTGGTCAAGGGTTAGACACGCGCGATGTACATTTTTTGTATTCCACACTCATGAAAAAAAACCTAGCCAAACGATTCGGAGATTGAATCTTTCCATATTCCTGAAAAAGTTTGCATGCACAATGTGGCAATGTAAGTGCTGTACTTCTCTTCAAAATACGATTTGCGTAGGCGATGCGATTGGACTTTGGCTTAGGCTAGGAAGACCTTTAGTGCGGGATCGATTAAACTCCAACTGTCATTTAACTCTGTAAATATTATTTAGTTTTCCAAATCGTGGAGACGAAAGAATCCGCGAAAATAATTTGGAGATATTTCGTGTTGGATTGTGATTGATGTTAATGTTTTTGAGATGCTAAGCATTTAGATATATCGTTCTTAGGCTCGGTTCAACGCCTTGGTTACCAAATCGTGTACCTAAATTGGTTTGAAGGCAATGTTAAAAGATAGATTGTACATGTGGATCTGTTGTCGTAATTTATCTCCATCAATAGAAAAAGCACAAAATTCCTTAAATAAAATCATGGCTCTCAGGGTGCCATTAAATGTCTCAGAGAGCCTAAAAGAAGTACTGTACGAACAAATTTAGGCAGAGACGACTCAAAAAGTGATAATTTCTCTTGCGATTTAGCGCTTAACGTTCGCAAGAGGCTCTACAAAATTTCAGGTGGGGCTAAAAATACATTAAGATTTTATAAACTAAGATATTTTCATTCTTAGTATCCGAAATACTAAAACTTGTGTAATATTTTAAAGTTGTACACTTCAAAAATATGTCCAGAGGGAAAATATAAGAAGCAGAAACTATCGTTTCAGTGAGTTATGTCCACCGAGCTTAGCAAAGTTAATCACATTGAAGTTAAACGAAAGGAATGTAATTGTTTTTCTAAATGACAGCTTGATTGGTGTCGTGGTTTTAGGAATAAATTAATGCTTGGTAATTCAGTCTACGTGGTCATGAGTAATCAGCCGTCTTAACAGTTATTTTTATGATAAATGTCGCGGTTAACCATGGGGTGCCAGTGGTATACCGGCATTTACAATTGTAACGAAATGGAATTTGATTCACAGGTTTTTTGTCTGAATAAAAGGATATACAGATAATATGGATGACAGCTCTTTACAGAGAGATATTATGCAGAGTGGAAATCATATCGCCACGGCGAAAATATGTTCAACCATTCGCCCGAAAATAATATTCCGAACGAGAAAACACGAACTTAACGGAAATGGCGAGAAAATAGAGGTGCAAGGACAGTTACAGTCGAATGAGTATCGAGGTAAAACAGGAAAATACTTAAAATCGACGTGATCGGGTGGTTTACCGTGCCATCAAGCTGTCATTTAATTCAAAATAAAGCTCTTTTGTCAAAGTTCGTCGACAGAAGAACTGGAAAGGGTAACAAGCATACCCTTAAAACCAACAGTACTATTTTTGTGCGAACAATTCAGGAAACTCCATATATGGAAGGGAACACATAAAAATAGGCAAATCGAAAAACACCTAGAGGCAAGTATATATGATGATGCCACCGTCACCGTTATCAACTAGGAGAGTTATTCTCCTACTTGATAACGGTGGCTATCGAAATATCCACAGTAGGTCCAATTTTTTTTATGTTCCTGTTTCGTTTTCTGTGTGCTGTTTATTGTGTGTGTGTGTAAATA
>WURS02000018.1:2408869-2432027 GCA_011762765.2 Rhinocypha anisoptera
TTAATGTTTTTATTTATATTTAACTCAATTTGTACTGTATTATAACTATTCTCATTTAAAAAAGCATACCTATATAGACTGTAACTTTCATATAATAGCGAGTCAATAGGAGTAAGGAACCAATTATTCCTATTTCCTTTATTTCTTATGGGGAAAATTGTTTCGGATAACGACCAGCTTTCTGGAATGGATTGTGGTCGTTATCCGAGGTTCTACTGTATATATCTTAAGCAATAATTTATTTACTTTCAAAAAGCTACTGATTACTGGTGCATCCATTGACAAGTTAAGTCCTTAAAGAGGGAGATCATAAAAAATGCACTATGTTCCACTCTGGTAAAAAGTGGATACATTATGAGGAATCATTTAAAAATTGTAAATTTAAATGAACCAAAGATGGTTTATTTTAGTACCTTTCAGGCACATACAAGCTACACATTTATTTTCTGAAGATTATTGCCTGACTTCCATAGTTTTGATAATGCAAAAAAAGAGGTATTAGATATTAAAAATTGTAAACTATAGGTTAAACAATAGAACATCATAACTTTCTCTTTTGCATAAATTTATTATTGTGTAAAGTATTAGGGATACTCTGAACTTACATACAACAATGTGCAAGTACATGGGTATATTTAATACTTATCAATGTTGTTGCAGATGTGTTCTACAACTCTACAGAAATATATAATAGCATTAAATGTGTATAACTCTTTCATGTGACCAGCCAAGTTTTTAACTATCTCTCATTAGGCATAAAAAAATGCTCCCTGGGGGAATGTTAAACATGCAGCTTAAACTTTTTCTGCTGGTGTCAATGAGTTTTTGGAGGAGTCTTCAGAACACTGAAGCAGCTGAATGTATAAGGTTGTCTATAACTTGTATGAAATTTTATTATGCAAAGTCCTGGGACCAATAAGGAAGATAATAATAATTTAAACAAAAATAAAGCATTTAAATTTTAATAAAAAATAAAATGTTTAATTTTTAATGTGATATCATTACAGACGATGACCCTCCAGACACCTCCAGCTAAATCCAAGATGAGTGACTTTTTCGGGAACCACATCTTCGTGGGAAACCACAGGCGGCACAGGGAAATGTACTGGCCCCTCTACCCTGATGTGTGAATTCTTACCTTCACTTAACATACCAACCTTCGGGTTGATCACTGTGGTTTTATCATTACAGAGTGATATCATGCAAATGCCTCTTAATAAAAAATACATGCATCCAAGACAATCAGGGAACACTGCAGCAATTTTCTTGAGAAGAATGCAAATAAAATAAGGAGCGTTTGGCTAGCAACTTTCGGGAGTAGACCCGAGCAAGCAACAAAGAAGCACAGCAGGTATCCAGTAAAAAAAAAATAGAAAAAGCTTACCGTCTTCCCTTAGGGATGCATTCCATAATGAAAGGTAGCCAGTCAACCTGCACAGAGCACTTTCCACTGAGTCGTGAGTTGTTGCATTCTGAATTTGAAACAAGAGAGACCTGCAGGAACCAACAGTGTCCGTGGCTCTGAGACTGTTGATCTCAGACGTGGACAGCTTCAGGAGAGGTGGGAAGTCAGAGGACAACCCAGGATCTGGATTGCCCTTTTCAACCAGGGGAATGAGCCTTTTCCTTATTCCTTGGGGGCAGAGTAACTGCTCGCTGCCGTACCACTCCCAGGTGCCATGGAGCCGTACCAGTCCCTGCCAGGGAAGGCTGTCACGGCACTTGCCCTTCCCTCCGATCACACACCAATCCACGCATCCCTCTGGGATGTGAGCATCCTGTTCGCCCATCAGCTCCGGGCTAAGGGGACTGGAGGAAGTGTGGTGACTATGTCGCCAGTGGGTGGCACTCGAGAAGGGGAAAACGAGGTGCTTTGTGAGGATGTGCGGGAGGGAGAGGCTCTTGGGGGAAGCCGCAGAGTCCAGCATGGTTGTAGGAAGAGAAGAGGACGGGAGGGGAGTGGGCGGGGGGGAGGGCATGAGGAGGAGGATGTAATCTGTGTAGAGGAGGAGGCATAAGAGGTGTCCGGCGTCACTCCGAAATCCTTCTTCGGCGTAGAAAAGAATGGTTGCTGCAAAAATTTGATGGGACAATTAAATAATGCTGACGAGAATCATCACCTTAGAATTATGATTTGAATAAAAGTTATTGTACTGTTACCTAAGCTATGAAAATGACCCCATTAAATTTTTATGATATCCACCAAGTCATATCTGAAACTACTATAACCAATGCTACTAAACTGAACATGAATCAGTAACAGACATTTCATAGCAGTCCAATAAGCTAGTAGGCATAAATTTCCATCTTTGAAATTAAGGTAGGAAACTGTAGGTGGAAAACCTACCAGTGACCATTGAAACTCAAGATTTTCCTCTCAGCATATTCCGACCACCATTAAAACTACTAGGGTTATTTAAATTTCATCTTTATATACCTATATAGGTAGAAATACAAATTTGAAGTAAAGGAGAACGAACAAATGTTTAAACTATGCAAGTTAAAGCTAATCCTCTCTAAGTTTGATGAATAAAGGATTTCTTATAGTAGAGACTACATACCTCTCAGTATACAATGGTAAAGAACTTCTAAATTAGAAAGTTCTTTGCGGATATTTGGGTTCCAGTGGGCAACATGTTTCAGAATCGTAACCACTGGGACGGCACAATCTGGATAGTTCTCATAATCAACTTCAACCTTGAAGTAAAGAGAAAAAACGCATTGAAACCATAAAATATTACATTTTACAGCTGAAAAATATATGTTAGACATTGAGACTTTTTCGACAACCAATGGATTTCAGACAGCTAAGAAAAAAATTGAGTGCAAAAAGAATTCACTTTTACTCACTAAAGAACCCTGTAAAATTTTCAAAGCTATGCTTAATCCATTATTTTGCAAAAAGGTAGAATGCAGGTGAGTGTTATGCTCTAAAATTAGGGCCAGCTGATTCAGAGCAGAGCGACGCAATCGGGCATCAGAGAGGGAGACACTGTTGTCATTCTTTTTTTGTACGAGGTTCAATAGCTGAATAACAGTTTCAGACTGGAAATTAAAAAAAATCAACATATTAATCTCGGATCTGTGAGGATGAGAAATACTTCTCAAACAACAAATACATACTTGAAATCAAAACAGGTAATACCTTATTATGGGCTAATGATGTTTTTGTGCATGGTCGGATATTCTGATCACCCTTTTTAAACAAAAATGCATTCCCAAGTATATTAGGCCCTGATGAGGCCAGGAGATCTAAATCTGGCAGCCTATTCTTTATATCCTTCCAGTCACTGATGAGTGCCTTTTCTTCCTTACTGCTATACTTCTGGCCCTCTTGTAAGAGAATCCAAGCCAACCGAGTCGCTGCCTCCCCACGGACCTCGTTGTTTGGGTTAAACAACAGCCGGCAATTCCCTTGGAGGATCTATAAATGGGAGTCTTGTCATCAGTTTATTTACTTAACTCGTTCACTGCAAAATCATCACAAATTTGGGATTTGATATTTTAAATGGTGTACAAAATGTGTAATCACTTTGTTTTAATTTTACAAAATACATATATAACAAAGGTCACAGAGTGGCAGTAAGACAAATTTTAAATAAGTAAAAAACATCATATTGAATAAAAAAAAGGAACAAAAGCTGATTTAACATGTTCAATTGGATAATGCACTTCATCTTAATCTACAAATTGTGCTTAGTTCTGATTAAAACCAGATCTCTAAGCATATCTCTTATGATATTTTTTCTAGAAAATTTCATGTTACCCAATACATATTTACTTTACATTTTACAACTACTGACAATCTTCCCTTTATACTTATGAATAGTTTGAATTTTTTTGATCAAAAGTTTGGTCAAAAACTGTGGGGTTGAACTATACATATTAATTTTGAGTGTTTTAAACCCAAATCTTCAAAATTAGTAATACCTAAATTCTACCAGCAATATTGTAAGCTGGATGAAAAATGTCGTTAGCTAACTGAAACAACTGAAATGAGGGGGATATCGCGATCAACACAGACTTTTTGTAGCCAGTTGTGTTAGTCGAGTGACTAGCAGGCTTGATGGCTAACCCAAAACTTGTGGGTTTGAATCCTACCCAGGGTTTGATGTTGTGTTTTTCGAAAACATATTTTCTTTAATGGTTCAGGTCAGTAAGGGTATGCAACAGTAAATATATATACCAAAACCACTTAGCATAGTGACCCTAAAATAATGGGAAAATGCTTAGAAAGAAAAATGCAGACTTTTTGTAGTCATTATACTGAGTATTATAGTCCTGCAGTGTAGAAATGGTCCTTCCCAGTGAATGGTGGGTGGAGCTACGATTACCTACAGCCCCTCCTGGCCTTACCTCCCCTTCTTTACTCTCTCACTCACACTGGAGGAGAGGCAAACAGTGATGCCAGTTTTCCTCACACTGGCACAGGGAAAATAACAACATACATATTAATAAACTTCTTTATTGACATGTTTAATATGGAAAATTACATATTACTCCCTATGTTAACAAACAAACATAAGTGCACAAAACCGAGAGAGAACCAAAACGACAAGGGTTGGCAACTACGATGGCGTGATGCTGGTAGGGGAGGCATGGTAGGGAAAGGAATGAGCCCGAAGTGGGGGTAGCCGAGGACAGAGAGGGGGTGCGGAGAAATTTTAGGGCAGAACCATTTCAACACGGTCAGACTCTAATACCTCTCCACATCATTGAGAAACCCATCTAGCCAAACACATCACCCATACCCTGATTCAGAGTTGAATCCACGATCTTGGGGTTAATAGGTGAGCCCACAACCTCCAGATTGGCCTGGCCAACACTTGACTTTCACAAAACTTGCACTTACTTGAAATGCGTTGATTCCCAATGATGCTGACATATCTGGATCTAGCATTTTTGTAATAGATTTTCCCAAGGGTGTAGCAGAGTCAGCCAGACAGTGTAACAAGGGAAAAGCTGGCAAAAGTGCATGGATAATTTGGTCCCAGACTTTCTTAGCCACAGATGTCTTTGCCTTAAGGATAAGCAGGATAACATTCTTTGCATTGGTGGAAATCTGAAATATAAAATCAGTTCAGTAGGATCAGTACAAAGCAGTAACAATTAACACATGATGTAACAATGCAAATCAGAATTATATGAAATGACTTGCTTACGTACTGACTCCACAATGAATATGGGTTGGACTTCTTCATTGTCAATGAAAAGTTAGAGCTAATGATAGCTAGAGAATTATCACTTATATATATTACTTTATAATAGATATTATGTACCAACATAGTATACAATTAACTTCATTTTATGACACTTAATTGAATATGTTAATATATCAATTCAGTACAATCTTTTCATAATGCCTATATTAGTGGAGATTTATTCACTAGTTATTTTATATGAGAGTTTCTTCTAATTACAATATTAAAATATTCTCACCTTTTCATCAGAGCTAGTAGTTCCATGGGCAATAAGTTCTGTAATAACTGATCTATTCCAAAGAAAGGAAATGTGTTTCAATTTCCACTCAACATTCCTTTTTCCAGATGATTGACTATGAAAATCTTTGGCAGAGGCTGTGCCAAGTAGCCTGTTCACTATTTCCCAACAATGTGAGTAGATATCTCTACGAACAATGACACTTTCATGAGCAAACAACTTTAGAATTGTCAAGGTCCTCTGCTGCTCATTCCCAGGAAAAAATGCATCCTTGCCCTCTGGAAAACTGGTATCAACTGAAGAGATACTCTTTCTTACATTTCCATCTAAATGTCTGTCACTTGGGATTGGTTTGGTTTGACTCACTGCATTTTGCACTGACTTGATGCCATCTCCTTGGCCAATCTCAGCTATTCTACATGAAGAAGAATCTGAGGCAATTACATTCTGGGAAGAGTTCCGTTTTGAGCCATCACCAGAAGCAAGGTGTGATGTAGTTTGAGCGGCATCATGGCACTCCAAAGAGGAGTTTTTAAGCTTTTCATCAAAATCAGAAGATATGCAAATCTCCCAACATTTCTTCACAATGTCATGACTTAGGTGAAATGGCAGACCAAGCAGGGCCTTGTTAACATCATCGAAACCCTTGGCAAATCCCTTCAAAAGTTTGATTCCTACCCTGACAGACTCCGCAACAAGAGAAGCTTGTTCACACACTTTAGAAGCTTCAGGCGAGACATATTTCACATATTTTAACAATTCTTCATAAACCCTTGGACAGAGAAGTTGGACAGGGGGGTCATACACAGAAATGACGAGAGCGAGGCACAGTTCCTTGGGTATGGCTGACCGGCAGAGTGATGGCTCCTTGGGGGCTAGGGCCAGGAGTGAGCAGGTGAGAAACATCAACTGTAAATATGCCAGTCTGCAAGACTCATAGTCAGGTTCGCCACCACCTGGCCCAACCCTCAACAATGTGGACGATTCTTCAGAACTATTTTGTGACTTTTCCAATTCGATGACTGAATCATCCTTCTTCTGAGACAGAGCACCTTGGTAAACCAAAAGGACTTCTCCGACTACCCTGAACAATTCTGTGATTCCACCTGTTATGACAGCACAGCAGGGATCAACTGATGTCCACATTGTGGGGTTGTCCACTATACTTGAGACCAAGTTCACTGAAAGTGATGCGAGAGACATCAGGTCTTGGAATATCTTTGAGTGGCTTCCTGAGAGGTGTGATGCCATGAGCGAGAGTGTTTGAAATAAGATGGATATACAAAAACGTGGGAGAGAAAACTGAAAGGAGTCTTCAACGGTGGCTGCAACATTGACTACATTGCAACTACCTTCTGATGGTGGACTTATGTGCCCAGTGAATGGAGAAACTTCACCACTATGATGTCTATGATCAGTGAAGACTTGGATGGGCTCTGCTATTACAGAACAAGATGATGGGGTAGGTGTGCTCGGGGTCACACTTAAAATCTGAAATGAGGCAAAATGCCAAATAGAGTTACAACTCCAAGAGACAAGAGATAGCAAGTTAAGTACTTTTATACTATCTCTAGGGAATTATAATGTTGATTTCCAATTAATTTTTATGTGATAAGTAAACAACAGAAAAAAAATTGCAGTCCCAGTTGATTTTGATTAAAAGATTACCAGGTAAACTTTATGCTTTTCATGGGTGCAGTTAATGGTTTCTCTTATTCTTTTCATACTAAAAAAGGCCTTACAATCATTAACCCCTTCAATTAAAATGATAATATAAGACACCATAAAAACATTTTAAAATTGGAATATCTTAAGTCTAAGCTAGGGTCTGTAATGGGTGAAATTAAATGAAAATTAAACCAAAGTTTTTGGCTTTTCTGACTTTGACAAGGTAGTTGATAGAAAACATCATTCTATTAGTTTGTAAGGGTAGGAAAAATAAATTTTCTATAGGCTAAAGGCCTACTATCTACCCATTCTTCTATGGCTTATGAGGTATGTGGAGAAGGTTCTATCCATTGACAAGTTGTATAGTAACCATGCCCCTTGAAGACTTCCGTGAACAAAGAAAATTACATAGTTTGGGGCATAGAAGGATTAATACTGAATTTGAAAGACCTAAGTTCAAAAACACTTTGCCCACCCTATTATCATCTCACTCAAGTTAGACTTCAGCAAGGAATTTTTCTTCATCGTCACTTACACTTTTGTCCTTAGCATTTGGGATACTTGGATCAGTATAGAAGAGCAGCTGAGAATGAAGAGATTTTATGAGTCGCTGGAGGCAACGAATAACCCAGTGTAAACTTTCTTTGGTTTTTCCTTCAGTGCTGCAATCAGCAAAGTTTGAGTCCAGCTCATCACCAAGAAATGATAGCAGATCTAAGAGGGCCTATTAAAAAAGGAAAGATATTAACCAGGAATGCAATAAAATGATTATTAATATTGTGTGTGCCATGCATAATAATTTCAATTTTGTGTGCTCTATGTACAATTAAAAATGTTTACTTAAACACTTGAACATTATTCACAATGGGTTTTAGAGTCCCTTTGTGTCATTATGGCTTTACATTGATGAAAAATTAAGAAAAAGATTTTTTGCAAAAAGAATTTATCCTTGAGCAAGTTAGTTGTTTTCTTCTCTCTTACTATAATTGAAATGACCTATGTTAGATCATTTAAGTCACATTCTTCAATTTTTTAAAGAATCATTCAAGGCAGGTATTGCTCAGGTAAAAACACATAAAAGAAAACCAAAATTATTTTCATGACAGAGGCATCTCGAAGGATTTTACGTTAATTATCCCTGGCTGCTGAAGGAAAACTTCCGGCAGGAAATCACTGAGTATGACATCATGGACAAACTGGCAGCATCGAATGAGGGTGTCTTCTCTGTCATTCTCCATCTCATCCATCTCCCTGGCACTGCCATGTTGCATTTCTTTCACATGCTTATCAAATCCGGAAGTAAGCGAATGCTCCACTGATGCAAGAACATGGCAATCACCCGGAGAGAGGGGTTGCCTGGGTAACCATGGCTCCATTGATTTTGGGACATAACTACTCTTGCCTAGAGTTCTATTCTTCGTCTGATCAACCTGGTAGCTAAAAAAAAAGCCAGGAAAATGTTAATTAAAATATTTATTTATTTGATCCAAAATCAGTACAAGGCCAATTACATTGGAAGCATAACATAAATGAACAAAGATCAATTCTTGACCATATTTTAAAAGGTATAGGCATGGAAACCTTTCTATGACATTCCAGCCAGAATAAGCACTTTTAAGAATTAATAGTCGAAAAGGAACATCATTCGTTGAAAAGACTCTTTCATCCAACTATATGCTTATTTCATATTCAATCCCATTTGCCTTGTATGAAAGATTAATTAAGTGGCCGTCATGAATGGAATTTGACTGCCCTGGAACCAGAGACAACTTAAAGTGGACAGACTCAAATGCAAGAGAAGATTCATTCAATTTTTTATGTGTCACATTAAGGAATTCCACAGGAATATTTGACTCCGTTATTCACTCATTAGTTGAGTAACAGAAAAGTAATGGGGTGGGGAAGAACATTCTGAAAACTTCATATGCATTGTGGGGAAATGTTGACGCAATGGTCGGTATAAACGAGGCGACAACATAAATATTCTAATTTTGGGATGAGGAAAGCAGGTTTCAAAGCCTTAAAAAATTCGACAATTCCATTTTAGTACATCAGCAAACTAATGTACCCAATAAATACATCGATTGCGCATAAATGTTTCCAGAGAAAAATGATAAATGTATTTTTAAATGTATACAATAGTTGATTGCGGAAGCAAAGATACTTCCTTATTTCCAGATAGGTTTCATTTTGTGAAGTCTCCAATGACTATCAAGTTTTGATTTAAAATTTAGCTAAAGCGTAAAAATATTTCGATCTAACTTTAGGAAGTAAATTACCTTAATTGTTGCAGCTCTTCAGGGTAACCTTCGCCTTCGAAGAAAGCAGTAAAAGGAAATGCTTCTGTTTCAACAGATCTCTCCTGACTGTTTGGAGAAATGAAATCTACGTGTTTCGAAATTTCTGCCGTATTATTTTCAAGGAGAATTTCTTGTATCTTCTCCAATTTTTCTCGTATACTCCTTGGGAGCTTATCTTTAGCACGCCGTATTTCACTGGCAACTCCCAAGTAGTGCCAGTAAGTCTTTGCTTCATCGTTACTCTGTAGGAAAGGATTGCCGTTTTAATAAATCGACACTTTGTGAAACTTACGTAAGAGCATAAATGGCAAAAATAAACAAAAACTTACGGTTAACAGTTCCAAAAGTAAATCTACAACTTTTTCTTCTTCTTTCAGTGGCTGAAAATCAAACCACCTCAGAAGTGAAGTAACGAGTTCTGGGTTCAGAGCTAATTCCTTATATGAAATTAACGAATGATCTAACTTAAAAGTTAGATGATTTAATGCTCTTACTCTAATTTCTTCAATATCATGACCTTAAGTGGAGATTTTCAATTAATACCCTATTGTTTATTTTACATACACAGAAGCATAGCTGTTTTTTAATATTTCATCACATACCTAGTTTGCTTATAAACAGAAGTGGCAACCCTCCTCTCTCCATTGCCGTTACTTTTCACTGCTTAATCATCAGTCACAAAGTATATCAGTTTCAGAAATCTGTCCGTTTTAAACATGTTTGATTAAAACCCTAATTTTCAAACGTAACGTAAACATCCTAAAACAAAAGATTAGAATAAACAAACGCGTCATGAAATTTCTAAGCGCAGTCTGTGATTGTAAATGGCACGATTCAAAATGGTGGAAGGCGTGGATGAAGTTGATTATCAAATTAGAATATTCGAGAAACTTACAGAATAAAAACTGTCATTATAATTATCGTTAAATAATTGAAGGTTATATGATTAATGATTATTTACCCAAAGAACCCTCCTGGGTTTCTTTACAGGCCCTGAAAATCGTACTGTTGGATGTTGAATTTTTTCCCAGTGAAAATAAATTTCTGATGAAATATATATAATCATAACGTCTATCAAGATTAGTGTAAATATAGGCAATGGAGGTCACAAGAATAAAACGGTAATTATTTATGAACAAATTACCCAACATCCCTTTGTAAATAGGGTGGATATATCCGATTGGCAATTTATTTCCCCATTCCTCAGGATCATCCAGTTGCCATTAGAATTCCACTATGCATAATAATTTGCAAACCAGCCATATATTTTATTTGAAAAATGATAAAGGATGATTATTTAATTTGTTCACCCATTCGTGTAATTCCATTAAATATTTTGTATTTGCATGCTTTAAATAAAATTACCCCTTAAGGGATAAAAAAATAAAATCCTAAATGATCCATTACCTAAAACCTAGAAGATAACATTCTCCACATTTGGCTAGTCATTATTAGCCCTACTTCCTCTACAGTATATCAGGTACTCCAATTTATCACCCCAGAGAGAGTTGCGGTGAGCCAATGACAGGCAAGAGCATTAATTAGACTTAATTAAAAAATAAAAATCTTAAATGAAAAATTATTTACCTATAATATATATTTGAGGAATAAAATAAGATAATTTAAGATTATTCATAAGTATGAATGAATAAACCTATTGTTAGACTAGGAAGGTAGAAGTTGGAAAAGAAGAAAACATTACTTACTTGAGAGGCATATTGGCAGTAAACGGTCTTATTTTTTTATTACAGACATTTTTAGAAAAAAACTAAATATCTTATTATACTAACGATATGAACGAGTATATAAAATTAGCCTAGTAAATATTGTGTCAAAATAATATTTAAGTAAATACAGGATATGTTATTTAGTCTAAAACTTAATCTCTCTTATCTACTTGCGGAAATTTTCAAACAGCTCAATCACAGTATGTCACTTCAGAAAAGATGAAATCCCTCTGCTAAAAAAATAACAGTCTATCATAAAATGATGTGGCTTTATGATTACCCATGAAATGATGAGCATAAATTTTCATTTTTAAAAGCATTTTGAGGAATAACTTCATTCCTCAGCATTAAGCAATAATTTTATAAATTATTTCATTAGATCCTTAATGCTTCTTCGCAGAGTTTATAGTGACAACATGTAGTACGTGGGATAATACTGTATAAATGTATATTCTCAATGAGATATATGTGCGGAATTTTGTGACTTTGAAATGCTGACAGTAGTAACAATAAACACAAGATCATTTGCAACAAAAGTAAAGTATTACAGAAGTACTAAAAGTTTCGACTGAATGTCCGAGGAATAATTAATTTGAAGACTTGAGAGTAGAGACGAAAGACACCAAGAGAGGTGTGGATGTGACGCTCATGATGCAGTTGTAATTTTGTTTACAGATTGCTAATTAAATTGAATTAACTAATTAAGCTAAAGATTATGTAATCATGAATAAAAAGTACATTTATTATGTACGCACTGCCAAAATTCTCATTAAGAATGTCTAATGATATACCGAAGTATTTGTTACTATTACCAGGGGTACAATTGCTGTTGCTTGTTGGGAGAGAGAATGAGGTACACCCATCTCTCTTTTGAAGTACAGAACAAACATTTTTTTTCTTCTTTCATAATTTCCATTACTGCATGCTGCTTCTCTGTTTTTAGGTACAAATTTTTGTATCTGGAATTGAAAGCCTTACAGGAACTTGATCAAACTTACCTGAAATCATTTTTCTGTTTATTCTCCATCAAGAGGAATCAATGTTGCACTCGTCGGAACTGAATTATATTAAATGCTTCCTATATGACGTAGCAGTATTTCAGATAAATAAATAAATATGAAATACTGCTTGGGCTCGATTCCCGCCTATTCCTATATGTCAGCCGTCCGAAAAGTCGAAATATCTGAAGGCTAGAGCATTTTACAATGAAATTGGCTCAATGAATATGCTTAATAGTATATGTATACATAGGCATAGGTACTCTACAAATGTGTATATGCGAGGATATATATACCTATGTGTGTACATATTTCTGAATATCTGCATGTAATTATTTACATGTGTGAGTATATATAAATGTGTTTGTTTATATGTGCGTGTGTGTGCGTGTTTACGTGTTTCTATATGTATGTAGGACTAGAGAGCTTAGAGTAAAGACGCAACAAATTTGAGCTCCAATTCTTATTTGACATTGTATATTACTGGAGAATATAAATATCCATATACCAATCTTTCACCAAAGGAGTCTTAGGTCCTTTTCAAAGCCAACAGTCCGGACAAATGAAGGAAAACACTCCATTGTTAATAGAATCTGTGAAAAATATAATGACATTTCACAACTTGTAAACGTGTTTGGTAATAGAAATGTATTTGCAAAGACCATAAAAAATATCTCTGTAATGTATATGACTCTTGATTAATTATGTATTATTATTATCTTATTGTTCCTAGTTTATCCTGCAATTGGCACTGTTGGATGAACTTTAAACTTGAATAAATAAATGTATATGTGTGCATATTTCTGAATGTTTGCATGCGTATATTTGTATGTATTCATGCATGCATTGCATATGTATATAGAGGACATAATTTACTCGCCCTCGTTCTATTCATCTTGAGAAAATTAAGCATAAATTAACTGTAACACAGGCAACTCATCTCATCAGAAGGTGTTCGCAGGTTTTTCACACCCCCCTTCGTGAGTGGTTGTTTTCCTGTTCAGTGGTTTTGTCAAGGATAAGAACCTGCTACTCTCACGTTCTCCCAAACAATTGTAAACATCTTTATACCCGGCTAACATTTACTGTATAATTTTTGTCCAACGTGTATATTACAACTATGCCTCTATTTATTTATAAATACCAATGATGATGATGATTAAGGGTAATCTACCGGTTAAGGTAGGTTTTTGATGAGCATTAGTTTAGGTCGGCCGCGTAATATATATATACGAGTATATGCATATTTCCTACCCCCTATCATTTTGTCCAAGATGCCTATTCTCTTCCTACCTCTACCCCGCTTATCCAACATTCTACCTTCTATTACAACCTTCAACAACCCTTTGCCTCAGAGTACTCCTTCCCATCCACCTTTCCTGCCTTTTTTGGATCTCTCGCAGAAAACGCCTCTACTCCCCCCTTCCATTCTCAACACTTATTCATTAGTTTTTTTCTCCGTCCACCTCACCTTCTCCAACCGTCGCCAAACCCACTTCTCAAAAGCCCCCAATCTATGCTCCTCATCCTTCCTCATGGACCTAGTTTCGGATCCATATAATGATATGCTCCATATTAGGATTTTCACTATCTTTTCTTCAAATCTTTATTTAGGGTCCCTCTCATCAACTATTTTCTTTTCGCAAAGGTCTCTTTTACTAATGCAAGTCTTCCTCTAATATCCATGACACTACGTCCATTTTCCTCTATGATGCTTCCCAAATAAGTGGACTTTTCTGCATGTTCTAATTTATTCCCTTCTAGCTTGATATTTAGTCTAGCCTTCTTGCTTCTCGAAAATATCATTACTTTCGTTTTCTTACTATTTTTTTCATCCCGAACTTCTTACTCTGGTTACACTTCTCGTAAAGCATTCAACAAGGTATGCAATCCTTTGAATCCTTTGGCTGAATTACTAACTAGGGCTTAGTAAAGATGTGAATACCAATTTGTTTATAATATTTATTTGTTAAAATGGGTTAGGTGAAAGAAGGGACTAAGTAATCTCAATCTCGCCCCAATAAATTTATTATATTATCATTAATGTTATTATTAGTAGTTGGCGGTTCTCATTCCAGAGCCTTACTTTAAGTAATAACTTCTTTGACAACTGATCATAACAAGTATTTTTTACCATTGTTAAAATAATTATGACTTATTTTAAAACAAATGAGTGTAATTTACTATAATTGCCGTTTTAAAGTTTCTGGATCCAGCAGTTAATTCTTTTTGATGCTTCGGGTCATAAAGTAATCGCAGAATGATCTATATTGGGATATTTATATTGGAGCCTATAATCTTTTCCAATTTAATCACGCACAATGAATTTTATTTGCCTTACAAAACTTTCAAATATTGATCTGCAAAAATATGTAATGATTAGAGAAAAACGAATGTAATTCTTGACCAGAGAAATAGCGACGTTAATGTGTGATTTTTAAACATCTTACAATCAGCTTGAAATGACTAGTATTAAAGAAGTAATTGTGCGAGGTTTCTATTGTTGTAAAACTTTTTATTTAATCTACTTAATTTTTATTTACTTTTAGGAAAATAATAAGTGTATTCCTACAATTGTCAACCGAAATGAGATTTTTACTTTTCTTATCTATGCCTTGCCATAATCTCAATTTGAGCAGAATGATTCATTCATTCAAAACACATTGGTCTTGAAATAAGAGATCGATCAACACATGGAAAATGAAACGTGGTTGTAGTTTATAAACCAATAACCTGAACACTGTATTCAACCTTAGGTTTGATGGGTGAGGATAGAGATCAACTAATATTTTTAGCATTACTAAACAACGGCATGTGAAAATTCATACACACACTCAAGGGTGATATACGGAGGGACAGTTCCTTTCCTTGTGCTGCTTGTGGTTTCCTTGGGAGATCTTGCACCCAGAGAATCACTCAACTTGAGTTTTGCTGGTGTGGTCCAGTAAAGTCACCGGAATCAAAACCACTTGCCCAGTGACCAAGCACGAACTTTTATAATTTGCATTCTCTTGACGTCGAACAATATTAGCAAACTTTCGGAATTACGTGAGGGTTTGAAATAAAACACGAAGGCATGCGCAAACGTTATATTTCCATCTAGCTGTTTGTTATCATAATGGTTAATAGTATTCCACTCTTTATGTTTCAATAAATAATGGAAACCATGCAACAATGAAAAATCAACAACATTATTTAAAAGAATTCTGAACATCCATCAACAAAATGGTGTTATTTTTTTTAAATGTTCCCTTGTTTTTCAGTAACCGCGAGCTCCGGCCCAAATGGTAGTTGAGGTTTCTCATTCAGTAGAGGAAGTTAGAAATCCATTGTGGGGCGGTAGCGTCGCGGTGAAAATCTCCACCAAACCCTCAAGTTTATTTTCTTAAATGCAAAAAGGCATGCGACTGCCTAATATTTTCTTTAAAATTCACTTTAAGGAGCTATGGAATCATCGCCCGAGTAGTTTCGCTTGCGGAATATGGCGAAAGAAACTTACTCAAGGGCCTCCTGATTAAAATTATCCAAACGTCTTCACTCACTCAAAAATTGAAAATAAAACATTTCTTCCTTTCACTTCACCGTCATACAAAAAATAGCCACACTGCAATGTTTCTATCTTTATTTTTTTTATAATATGCCAAAACTTTTGATTCAAAATTTCCATTATGTTGAATTTCCCAAATATGACTTCACATATACCATGCCCCATTTTTATTACAATTTTTCATAAACAAAAACTTTCCACCCAGCGTTTATTTTTAGGCACTGATGTATTTCAAAGCATTTGAGATCTTAATCTTTATGTGTTGTATTTTTTACAGGTGGAATACTCGTAAAGTGTGATACAATGTCTGATTCATAACCCATAGAGAGTGTGTAGCTTTTTTTCAGGGTAATTAATATTTACAACATTAGAAAACTGGATCATTACCCTATAAACAAAAGAATGGATTATCAGATTGCCGCATTGCTTTATATGGACATCAAACTTGAGGCTATAAGTACATATATAACGTACGTTGATAATCCCCTTATTGCATATAAGATATTTTTAATGATCAGAGGGTATATACATACACAATATGTGTGTGAATTGATAATATTTTATCTTTAATGAGATATTCACAGGTGATTTTTTTGCACAGCCACTAGAGACTGGGGCTTTGTTTTACCTTGGATTTCCTTTGATATATATATTTTATGTATAATGTGTGTTAATATTATTTTATTACTTCTGAAAAATTCATTTAACATGGGTGTCTTCTACCATATAGTTGAGAAAATGCACATGAATATCACAATCATATTGCCCATAACAACGGAAGAAAATTCTATACAACGATGCTGTTTTGTTTAATAGTTCACACACCATACTGCTTCGACTGGAATTTATTTCCCAAGTAAATCATATCTTTCTTTCACTTATGGAATCTTATATTTCATTCTACCCTTTCCATTCTCTCATTCCCCAGTACAGACACTGATTGGTGTTTAATTTCACGCTTTATCAACTTTTAATAAAAAACGATGGAATACTCTTGTGAAGGCAATCAACGACACGTTTTCAATCCTAATTTCGTTAAGTTTTAAGAGTCTTCCGTTAATGAGAACATCACAGCTTTATATATATATGTATGAATATATATTATGTTTATGCAATTATGTATATATATATATATATATATTTTATATCTTTTGACTCACTCGACCAACAGGCACTCAAATCTGATTCTCTCTTTCTTCAACATTTACACACATTCACGCAGGAATGAATATCTCACAGTTATATTAAATCACACTCAGTTTCACGACTAGATTATTATACACCATCACGTTTTTTGCATGATCAGCTGATACAATTGGAAGTTGGAATTGAAGGACATAGTTGGACGCCACACAGATTAAAGTATTTTTAAATAGCCACACATATAATTTTTATGGGGAGAAAGAATAAAGAGAAAAATGGGATTTACTAGGGGAAATAGGTATCTTCCCTGATCCCGGCTCCACTAATACATGATCTCACCATGGCTTTTTCGTTTCCTTCTGCCTGATACGGACTTGGATATGAATGCATCGTTTACTTGCTATGTGATATCAATTTTTAATTTCCATTTTGCCTTCGCCAGAATAACCATATACACCGTGAAGACTACTCAAGAGTAGAAAATAGTGCGGTTTTTAATGCCATCATCGTATTTCAGAATAACGAAGATATTGGATAGAAGCAACGAGACTAAATACTCAATTTCATAAACATGAAGATATAATTGTGAATTGTGGTGCCACAAGAAGGCAGACTGAAATTGACAAATTAATTATTTCTAGGGAATAATAATTTAGTGCGAAAGGTGACTTGTGAAGATATCACCCCTGCTAAAAATGAACGCGAAAAAATGATTCCAGCCACTAAAAAATATCACTTAATTTTTTTGTAGAAGAATTTATGCAGGCATTAAAGAACGGTATAAAACTATGACGAAGCAAAGTCACCTGGGGTGAATAAATGTATGAGCCCATGCATTTTATCCAGTCGAGGTTAAGTCGTCTGAAAGGATTTCAGACGTGCACTAGTTTAGATCAGACCTTCGACCCCAAAGAAAGTGATCGATGGCGCACGGCTACAGCGTCGTGCACCCAGACGCACGCTTGCACATGAGGCCCTCAAAATATACACGAGGAAAGAACTCCCGGAACAAAATTTCACAGCTGGGAGACATTATTTTTTCAAAGCACCAACGGTCAAGGAGCTTATTCTTACGGGCGAGTAATATTAAGGATAAATACGGTAACGATGTCCACAATGATGGATGAGAAGAATTCGGTGTGATGAAATTTCTGGCATTTCGGTGCTTGCGGAATGTTTCACAAGCGCGTGTCCACCCTTTGGAATCCACCTTCCTTCCCCTCCCTCCCTTACGATGCGTGCCCTCAGAGGTCGCGGTTCAGCCAGGTTAAAAAGTACTCTAGCACACACACACAGAGAAAATCGGGTTCGCTCGAGTCGGACACCCGAGTTAATCACACACGAAGAGGAGATTGAGGAAGTTTTATGAAATGAGTTTACAATTTGTGCAATACGATTCGACCCAAAGAGAACGGGTGTGACACATTTACATACAACACGATTAGGAAAGATAGCTGATTAACACTGATTTACGTAAATGCAGTCTTCTCGCAGTGGCATTGGTCGGAGATCAGGTGGATGGGACGCCCGCGGCGTTTTCACAGCATTTTTATCTTTTCGCTCGAAATGGTGAATTTTACTGCAGTTATCAGCGGCATCAGCAGAGCACAATGCATTATTTTAATCAATGCGTTCCCCCACGGCGAGGATCGTAGGGAATGACGGAGTTAAAAAAAAAACCGAGGTTATGTAGAGTCAGAGGATGCACTGTCGTCAATTTGTATCGGGATCAGTTACGGAAAGATCCTTTTCCTGACTTTTTTTTCCAATGTGTGTGTGTGTGTCATGAAAGTAAACGCGAGGGATCCTATCGGGGGGGGCATCCCTTCCCCAGATTCTCCGTCTGCGACTTTGAGGACTGCCTCAGGAATAATATATATATATATCTTTTTTTTTGATCCACGCTGCTCACAAGAAACGAAGGCAAAAATCTTCCCCCCTTTAACTTTTTAAAGCTATTGGTGGGAAATCTACCTTCGATTGAAAACTTAGAAAAATAACACATCAAATATTCATAAAACACACAACCACCCACACTAAGCATTATCGGTTGAAGTATTTTATCTTGTTTTACAACGTAAAATATCTTAGCTCACTCATTTTTTCTTTTCGCACATGGAGCACGAAAAAATATCGTTGGTTTGATGATAGTTCACTGTTGAAGTTTTATCCCAATTGTTTTGAACGATATACACAAGGAAACGTAGGACTCTTATGTTTATTTAGATGAGACAAAGGAATTTTTACGGATATATACATATAAATATATATATATATATATTTATTTTTGCATATCCTATTCCTCTTTTGAACTACATAAAGTAACATGTTCTTCATAAATTGTGAGTTTTTAGGATTGTAAGGTACGTGCTAGTAGTTTTTTTTACTTGGTTTTTTATTTTATCGCTTTTGGGTAAGCACGGTGAATGATTATGCGCTAAAAAAAGATTGTTTTTTTCCTGACAAGCGGAAGTTGATTTTACAGTGATTTGAATTTTCCTCTTCACCGAGGAAAACTTACTAAATTAGCTTTAATTACTATGGGAGGAAGGGGGGAATCTCGTCGAATAAAAATATATGACCCACGTTTAAAATGAAGGGAGAATTCACTTCACGCGTGGAAGAAAACATTTAGTTCTTTCCGATAAGCAATACAAAAAATATGACCCAGATAAAAATTTTAGAGGGATGGGATATGACCGCTTGTATGAAAAATAGGTACTCAATGCTCCAATCTCTACAAGAATTGAATCATTGAAAGGTTTAAAATAAAAGATACCCAAGTTTCATACGGATAGCTATTTGAAAAAAGTTATTATTTCACGACAAAGTTTCCTCTTTTGTTTTTCTTCTCGGGTTCTCTGGGTAAGCGATGAACACGTGTGTGATGCGTCGTAATTAAAATTATTCAAACGATATAGAAAGGACGTGGAGGTTTCTAAAACTGATATATGCCTTTGGAATTTTAATTGTTTGAAAGAAAATCGTTCTGAAATTCAATTTTTCGACAAGTTTAAAGAAAATCCTTCTTCATCAAAGAAATGGAAGCGCTTCCTTATCTCAAGGCTGGATGATTTCCTTTTAAAAAGAAACATTTATTCGAATCATGTCAATTCCCATACTCATAACAAGGAATGGATGTTGAAATCCTTATCACACCTAACATCTTTCCTACCACAAAGCAACACCCCCTGGGTTTCTGTGTATTTACAAGGAAGAAATAACAAAGTTATCCAAATATCCCCCAGCCATACCTGTCGAAGCTTTAACCTAACATTTTTGTACTAAAATCCATCGACGTTCCAAATTGATGGAATTTACATTTGCTACAGAAGCAAAATCGATAACCTTCTTATTAACACACAACGGATGCAAATGAAGTTCTGCGCTACAGCGGTTACGTAATGTAATTGAAACGAGTCACATGCGTAAAACGCTCTCACTCAAACCTCTATAGAGCTATATATTAATAGGGTACTTATAAATACATGAGAGTATGCCATCATATGTCATATGAAGGACACTTTTTGAGCAGCTTACAAAAAATAATACTGACATATGTTGATGTGACTTAAGAAAGAACGTGATATGCATGTAAAAATCACCACATTTGATAAGTAGCAATCAAGAGGACAGTAAACGATAGCTTCACCTGAAAGTTTCAGCGGATCTCAATGACACACCCTTGCTAGATTCCATCCGTCAATAATAACCATCTCTCGTCTGGCAGTTATATCAACAAGTGACCAACACTCTTAAGCATTGGCAGGACCTCCACCAACTTAGCCTGAGGTAGCCGTTAAACAAAATAAAACAAGTTCGTAACGATAAAACCGCGAGTCGAAACCGCATCGAACGGGGAATTTCTGAACTTCACTCGCTATTCAGATATCGCTGTTGATTTCACCAAAGTTCATTGCCCTCATCTGGATGTCATCAACATTCTCGTCGTCGTCAAGGGAGAAAACTCTAAAAATCCAAGCTTCGATGGTTAAATTGCTGCGTTCTGCTTAATCCTTTCCTCGCCGGGAATTTTTTTAACATTCTTTTTAAATTCCGATGGTCTTCAGCAACTCGTAATTATCGTAAACGTCAAAAGATGGCACTATGATTTAAAAAAGAATTAGTTCATCAAACATTTACATATTTTAATTTCAAAGTTATGTCCACGCTTTTGTTTCAGCGACGTTAATGATGAGAGCGCAGTACGTTTAGCCTCTGTAACCAAGAATTACTGAATTTTGAAGACATCCTTAGGTCTTTTGGACTGAAGAGGGCCCAAGTATTTCCAGTCGCTCGTGATTGAAAATTAAAATGACGTTCAGCAATGAAAACACAGCTGAGCCGGACCGCGCTAAAATTTAATGTAGGCGACTCCTTTATAGGAAAACGGAAATGACGAACGCCCAAAAAGTTCGACGAACTGTCTTTTATCATTTTACTTCCTCGGGCACCAATAGGAGTAAAATCTACTTAAATTCTCACTCAGATTGAAAAATACACTCACAAAAAACAGGGCTCACGCGCTACAATAATATCCTGACGGTAAAAATGAGACAGGAATCAACTCTCTGTCCACTTTTTGGTATCTACTATGATTTAATCTTAAGCAAAAAATATTATTATTGCTAATATTCGATCGCTTTCAAAATATTGTTCAATATTATTTGCATCGACGCAAACCACCACCATCATTCTATGCTGCAGGTCGAGTTAAAAGAGTGATGTCTACTCGATATGTTCCCAGAGAAATAGCGAAAGAACTAGTTAGAAAATTGTTCGAAGAAAGGTAATAAGTCTGAAAGTTTGATTCCACTCACAGAGGAAGCGGGTTTTTGTGTGTTCTGTTATGTTCTTCTGCTCTCTTACGTAGACCCGGAGACGAAGGAATCATACATACTCAAGAATCGTGATGAAACTAGGATTCCTTATTCGTCCAAAGCTGGTTCAAGGCCAGTAAACGGCCTAAAATAATTTTTTTAAACCATCGAGGAGGTGGAGAAGAATTAGTGATAGGCCCGCGTTCACATGGCGGCTTGTGAGAATTTATCTAAAGGGGTTAAACATTGTTCCTCGCATCCAGTTTGTGGATGCCACTCGAAATGGCCTCTCGCAAGAGAAATAAACAGGGATGCTTCATCTTCGAGAACAGCTATAGAGGCCTATGTAATGTCAGCATTCGGAATAATTCCTATTTCCCTCAACCCGACGTTTCTGAGCAAGAGTTTACCTAGGCTTTCCCTCTGTGAAAGTTGAAACTACAGGAACCGAGTAGGAACACTATAAAAAAACGTTTGCAGCATTGACAACCTGCCATTAAAAAATAGTAGGAAAACGGCATGCGGGGTCACGGGGCCGGAGGCAGCCACGTGACTTCCCCCTTCCACCAATGGTGCATTTAACCGCCAAGGGAAAACCTCGCCTCTGATGCTTTCAGCACGCGCATAACAACTGCTCAATGAGAAGTTTGCATGCAAAGGGACATTAAATGACAACCAAAAAAAAACAGAAACTTCCCTACAGATTTTCTCTGTTTATCCCTCGAGTCATTTAAAATTCGGAAGGAAAATGTACGAGCACTCATTTTGTACCTATCGTCAACATTAGATTTTTTTTAGGTGAACGCATTCATGAGCACGGTTGTTGAATAGCGATGACGAGTGAGGTCTTGTTGAATGGACTGACTAACGAAAAATATACAGTAGTAATAACATTCAGTAGACCACCTTTAGACAACTCTTATTTTTTTTTGCGTTTTGCAATTTTGCTTCGGAGGATGCTGTCCCTATTGTTGTGGAATACGCCGCCTCCTTTTGACGTCACGACGTCGAGAAACGGAACACCGGGTGGGAGATCAACCCTGTCCCTCCCAGAACACACCCGACAGTCATCACTCGATGCAGGTCACCAACGTCTCCAAAGGTACTGGGGGCACACCTGTTTTTTTTTCCCCCCGAGGTTTTTCCGAAGTGTGGCGACGCGGAGAGGAACGGACGAACGATGCCAGGCGCACGCCGGTACCACCAAAACCCTTTCCAAACAAACAAGCAAGCACACACGTACACACACACGCGAACACAGTGCGCACCACCGAAGATCACCTCGGCGGTCAAACACTTTTCCTCCCCGCAAATCTAGACAGAGCGACTCGACCCCTTCTTCACTCCACTATGCCGCCTGGTGACTGCTCTCCCATGGCGAGAAAGGGAACTTCGACGACCGCACCCAGAGAAACGGTGGCCCATTCCCTCCGGAAGCAAGCGACTGATCGTGTGACACAGCGGGTGACGGAGAGGGGGCGTTGACGTCTTCCAGAGGGGCGTCCCCCTCCCCCCC
>WURS02000018.1:2439949-2466027 GCA_011762765.2 Rhinocypha anisoptera
GTCATCCGAAGAGAGAGAACGGGAGACATCTTAACCATTTGATGAGTTTAGGGAACACTCTACGAAAATAAACTTTAGTCGGTCTCATCCCTGGAGTGTCCACCGATTGGATGCCAGTAACCACGTGATGTGAAATTCAACTGTACTGCCAACACCTTATCGGCGTTAATATTCGCACCAGAGAATAGTTTAAATGAAATAGATGGTGACGGTCGATACTCTGTGTAATTCTATATCAAGAGAGTGGTGTCTAGAGACTATAGAGGGCTTTCATTAACTTTCCGGATGTTTTGAATTTGACTCCGTTTCTGCCTCGAGTGTCATATCATGTTTATCCACACCGTGATTAAGTGAAGATCTCGCCAATTATGAATTTCTTTTCGCATCGATCGGCATCACGAACCGTGACTAGTAAGCCAGGTGACCTCTTGAGAGCATTTGGGGAAGGATGAGGTCACATCATACGGTCCACATCATAGTCGCATACAAATAATGGTGGAAATGACGGTGATTGCTCCATCCGGGTGTCCACAAAAAGGTTTTTTTTTTTAATTTCCCTGCCTCAAATGTTTTTCAAACATCGTTTTAACTTTATCAACATGCGATTTCGGCTGCACCATTTCGAAAGTAAACATCGTATGGAACGGCCATATCTGTACACCACAAGCGAGTATTAATGATATTATTACGTGGTTATGATTCCATTTCGTGGAATTTGATACTTTTTTCCCCTAACCAGAACCATATATACGTTCACACACGTCTTCGCAGACGACGTCACCCACACACCCCCCCCCCTTTCACCCTCCACTGTTTCATGTCCAGTTCGAGCGCCCAACTCCCAGTCGATCCAAACACTGGATACCGCCCCCCTTCAAATGTCTCCCCTTCCTATTTGGGCCTCGTTCCCGGAGGTTTTGACGAGGGATGGCAGACGATGAAAAGAGGACTGGCGTGCGTGACGAAATACATAATAGTGGAAGTGGACTTTTTTAAATGTCAGTCCTCCATGCCACTTCGGTCTCGTGCCAATCTTCTTTTCATTTTTCATCGTGACCTCCCTCTCTTTCTTCAAAACCGTCTCCCATCTGACACCGCTTGCACGTCCTCCTCCTTTTCTTCCTTTTGACCATTCCTCTCCCAGGTTCCAGGGAATCTCGTCCCATACACGTTCTTTTTAAGTGGTTTTATTTTATGTGCGATGCTTCAACCGTGCCCTTCAATCTTGCAACCTAAATTCAACTCTATTCCCGGCGTCATACAGTACTGGAATTTTGAACCGAGACGCAATTCTGTCGACAATAAAATATTCCATTGTAAATATCAAATGTTCCCATAATAAACATATACATGAATATATATATATATATTCTCCATCCGCCGAAACGTCCGAAATAATTCCTGTGAGTGTCCTTTTTATTTGTGTCCCTGTTCTCAACTATATCTGTTTATATGTGAAATGCGCTTCGCCGCCACCAAGATTTTCCTAGTGCATATATTTATACATATATATATATATTTATTTATTTATTTATTGGGTGCGCACATACAACAGTGCCGTCAAATGGAATCGACCAGTCAGAGAGCTCAACGTCAATGGAACTTTTCTTGTTTGTAATGGCGGTCGAGTTGCTTTAAGTGATGGATGGCTCCCGGGAACTGACAGGGTGCCGCCTTTCCTTTCGGGAGGAAACGAGGGCTAGGCCCTTAGACGGGGAAACAGCCAGCTCTCTACCGAATGGCGTTCTATCTCCGATATGTCAGTATCCCGGTCCCTGCCGATCTCTTGCGTATTTCGACATTCTTTCTTTCCCTTCTCTCGTGGTGTTCTAGAATACTGCGTGCCTCGACAATTGTGTCCGAGGGAATTGCTTCGTTTTTCAATGGCGATGGAAATTAGAGTGTCTGCAAGTCGAATGAACTTTTCTGATGGGCCTCGTGACTCTCTACTACACAAGTCCCAGTCTTATAAGGAAACAGTACTTTATATATAATTATCATAAACGTTTATTATCATGACTTTTAGCACTTAAGAAAATTATGATCCCCTTTCATTCATGGTCCATCCATTCATCCGGGGCCCTGTCTGAGCTCATTGTTAACGCTTCATTCTCAGACGCGGCCCTTCTCCCAATGCCTTTGCCGCTACTAAGCCCGTTTTCCTGTGGGATGCTACCTACCTACCAACTGATCCGAGGTTCTGAAAGGTTTCCCACCTGATCTGATGTTAGGATTTGATCATTGATAGAAAAAAATCTTTTACCGCGTGCGGGGATGTCCAGTCCCATTAATCCATCTCTCCTCCCCTTGGCTGCTCCCCAGTAACCCCGTTTTCAAAACCTTCCATTAGGTTAGGTCTGCTTCTGCTGGTGCGCGTGCATATGAGGAACACGAGCGAATCTGCTTCTCTAGTGGGAAATTCGCATTCCCCACGTTACCCTCTTATTATTTTTTTGTTTTGTAACTGACATATGCTGTGACGTTGACCGCGATAGTCGAATTTTACCGGTGGGAGTCTCCAAAACAGTTTGCTGTAGGGCCACAATATTTCTCTATTCCATTATAGTGACACGGTATTATTTACTTTCTACTTCAGGGTCATTCCCCTCTTGGGTAAACGTTCTTGTCATTCCGAAACACTCCAACCATAATTTCTCTACCTCCTGGTAGGTGAAGGGACTCGGCTATTACATCCAACGGCGTGTGAAAACTTAACAGATCAAGGTAATAAAAGTGGTCGCATCCTTTTTCCGCCTTCTTTTACCTAGAGGATGAGCTATAAGATTCATCCTTCAGCTCGGTTCCTCAGGAGGTGTCCGTAGAAATCACCTATATTTGAGACCGGGACTCACCATTTGAATTTTTTATTTGGTATTTTGAAAGCCACGATTTCAAAACGGGAATTTTGAGTTATTCCATTTTTCCAATCACTTTGAATAGCGAAGATTGCTTTTTAATTACGAGTTCCCTAATTCTGTTAAACTGGATAGTCTAGTGTTAGCTAGTGGAATCGCTATCCCTGCCACACACCCCAGCGGTGGCACGCAGAGTATAATTAACTTGATTTAGGTCCTAATATCAACTCAGAGCATCCCTTAGAACAAAAGAGGGACCGGGGGGTAGAGGGGAGTGAAGGTTATGCACAGTGGAATAACCCACGTAAC
Source organism: Rhinocypha anisoptera (assembly GCA_011762765.2). Classification (NCBI taxonomy): domain Eukaryota; kingdom Metazoa; phylum Arthropoda; class Insecta; order Odonata; family Chlorocyphidae; genus Rhinocypha; species Rhinocypha anisoptera. The sequence goes on from WURS02000018.1 coordinate 2,443,114, forward strand.
AAATGTTAGCTATGTGGAATAGCAGTGTTTTATTATCTGAAACTTCATGGTGGAAAAATTCCACCTAGTAACGCCTGAAACTGTTTCCCCCCTATTCCCATGACTCCCTATCTAAACAACTTTTTTTCTCAAGCATTTTCCCATTATTCCGGAAGAACTTGGTTAAGTGGTTTAGGTACATATTTTTATGACCGCATGTTCATATCTGTAAAAAAAATAGTATGGCTATCTAATTCAGTGTGCGCCCCTAGGGTCTAGAGCCCCACACCGAACGGCCTTACAGCAAGACTTTATTGGACGCCGCAGGTGATAATACTCTGTTCAAGCCCAAATTATAACCGCACCCTTTCCCCCAAAAGTAAATGTTTTATTTATCCTATAATAAAATTTGTTTTCAGGAATTTTTTTTGTGATTGGACGTTTTTTGGGTGGGCTCTTCTGACAGCTGTCGAATCTCACCGACACAAAAACAAACTAAGTTGCCTATTTCGTTTTGCATTTCCTCTCGAGGTACCCTTCGCCTTATGTACACGGAGAATTCTGCTTGGTGGTTGGTTCTCCTTTAGCCATTAGGTCGTAATAAATGCTTTTTTTGCAACTCATCCGATATAACTTACTTCCATCACAAATGAAAACTTTTCGTCGCCTTGAAGTGCCGCAGTTCGATTCTGAATTCTTTGCGAAAAATTGAGTACAGAGCTGGCATGTGTAACTTCGGAATTCGGAAGAGTTATAAAACAAAAGGATGGCAATCTCTACATAATGTAAGTTACATCTCTACATCACAATACCGGGTGTCTGCCATCTAGTGGTAGTAGAAGGAAGTAAATACGTTACCATAGCCACCGCCAACCCTCCCCCTCACTGTAATGAGTGGGAAAGGGTTAGGTACCTAATGTATCTTTAAAACAATTATTTGAATTAGGGGATAATACTGACCATTTCCCACGATTATAAAATTCAGTCTAATCTATTACCTACTCTCCACTGAAACTCATCGTTGTTCGTTAAATGAGGGCGGAAGATTTGTCATGGTTGATTCTTGTATCATTTTTTGGATATTCTAAAATGAGGACTTAGAACTTGCAAATGGAGGGAATCCTCAAAGTTTTTCTACAGGATAATTACATAAATAAAGTTAACACTAATAATTCGATTTCACTCAGATAAGACGGTTTTCCCATTTTGATTTGTTCTGAAGGCATGACTTTTTATGCAGCTGTTACTTGATGTTATAAAGCAACATTTAGCCATACTGGGTTAATAACCTGATTGAAATTATGTTAGTTCCAAGAAATCACCCATTCATGGTTTTATATGAAGAACTGTGAAAGCAAGCTTACCTTTTCCCACCACTGCAAAATTCTTTCGTTCGATCCTTATCTTTCAAGTCCTTGAGATCTTTGTGTGACCTGTATTGACCAAAAGAGAAATTAGTAATATGCTGCACATAATTTTGACTTAGTGTTAATTCAAAGTGTAAATATTATGTTTCCAAACTCAGTCGTGACTGTAAATTATCTAAAGGTGTATTGAGAAAATTCATTCCTTGATAACTGTTAGATCGTTACTTCCTTCAATAATTACTTTTCAATAAAACGAATCACAACAAGTTATTAAATACGTCTGTATTTTGCATTAATCTTCCGATTAATCCATTAAGCTAAGAAATAATGCATTGTAATGCTCAGATAAATTACCTGATCGCAATCATAACTTAAGGTGGGAAGTATCCTATTTTTTTAGATTCTCCTTGTTCACTGGTATTACTGATTCCACATTCGGATATTATGTAAACATTCTATGATGCTCAGAGGTGTCTTTAGTGAGAAAATTATTAAATTAGCGTTATCTTTCTGCGTTGCCTTCCGACTGTCCTCTAGACGTCTAAACGACCGCCAAACAACAAAATATTCATTTTTTAATTGGCTACATTCAAATAAACCACTGGAGTCATTTGAGAAATTCCAGGAAATATATAGATATCACTTTCATCAACTTTAAATTATTATGCTTTTGCAGCCTATAGAAGCAATCATAAAATAAGCCTTGAAAAATAACGAATTTACAATATTACAAAATATTCATATCATTAATAGTGTTACATTAAATGCCGTTGTGTAAGGGTGCTTATTATGACGCCACAAAAGACCCCAATTATTATATTATATCGTACAAAAAATGAGAAATACTCATTAAAATCTATTAGGGTATTCATTAAAAAATAATTTTCATTGATATGTGAGATGCAAAATATCTTTTCTATCCTAATTGCATCAATTCTTGGATTCAAATGAATGATCCAGCAGCTTAGTTTACACTATAATTAATTACGAATATATATTTAATTCTCAATATAGAAATGAGTTATCCTATGAATCATTTTTACTGCCATGATTATTATGCTCATGTCTTTGTTTTATTTAAGTTTTGTCCTTCCTTTTATTTCTCATTTATGATGTTCCTCGTGGATATTTTTGAATCCTGTTAATTCAGATCAAAGAGAGAAGTGTGATGCGATTTTCCACTCTCTGAGATCAGCGTCATATACTTCTTGCATGAAGAAAAATGTTATCTGTATATAGATAAATTAAACACCTATAAACACATGCCATATTGTTTTTTTATTTCATCTCTTTTCCTTCCTCCTCCCTTTTTTGGCTGTTTCTCGGCAAAAAAAAGAGGATACACACCCTCATTCTCAAGTGACTCTTGTTTAAGTAGATAATAAAACCATCTCTCTTTCTTGATTTTCAGCATTTCATTTTCTTGGCCAATAATTCCCACTTCCATCCATATTATCATGTATTGTTTCATTTCAGTCCTGGGTTCAAGGTTTGTTCAAGTCCCTTGTGTTTTTACTTTGGTTGGGATCAGAAAAACCCAGAGTTCACTTTCCTAATATTTTAAATGCCACAGCCTTCCTAAATTCCATGCCGGTGTGACAATCTACAATTCTATCTCAAGTTAAAACTGCATTCATCTGGATAGTTAATGAATCCATAACCTGTTACTCTTCCTTATTTATTTGAAGTATTATTTTGGGTGAGCTATGTATTTATGTCCGATGACAGATTGGGAAGTTGACACATGAAAATAGTTGTTTGATTTTAGTATGAAGTGTGCTTTAGTAATTCAATTTTTTATTTTGTTACCAATTTCAGTTGCACCATAGAGCAGTGCTCCTTAAACGTTTTCTTATGATCATCCACTAATGTCCAAGAACATTTTAAGCAACCCTAGAGGCAGTGGCTAAACAAGTGTACCAAATGGCTATCCAGTCTACACTCCTGTGTGGCTGGCCACACCAGCCACACCTTTTGGCACACATGTCTAGCCACTTCCTCTAGATCACACCTAATATGTAAATAATATTTTTGCACAATGTCAGGCACTTTCAACAGAGTAACATGGAAATAAAATGTGACCACTCTAAATTTTCTTCACAATACATATTGCTATTGAAAATTAAAATACAAGGAATTCTTCTACATTCTTCTTATGGAATATGTGATGAAATTTAACTGTAACCATTCTTTCTTTCATTTTCAGAATCACCCAATAGAGATTCAGCAGTGTACAGAAGAGTGGTTTTTGAGGCTTTGAAGGGAGGAGGGTGGTTGGAAGTAGGAGATCCTCCCGGATGGCCACTTACGGAGGTGGCAGAAGCGGAGCTACTGCAGGTCTGGGAGCCGTTGGGGAGATGTGGTTGCAATGGTTTTCCTGCTGTGTTGACCAGTCAGCCTCGCAACAGGCAAGTTACTGCTACTGAATTTATAATTCGTAGCAACTCTTTGCATAACCAACCTAATCTGCTTATCTTTCCAAACGGTACGCAATTCCAATTTCAAAGAGCTAATAAAGTGCAGCCCATCTCATTTATGTTAATCATACTAATTTCATTGGATTAATATAATAAAAAAGATTTTGTATTTTGCTAATGAGAAACAAAGGCATAAAATTATTATTGCATTACTCCCATTATCCTGAGTGAAAAATTGGCTTTCAAATATTTCTACCTACGACACGAATTAAGACAGTTAATTCATGTTACAATTGCCAGGGATATGAGGAGAAAAAATTGTATTTATTTTGCTTGTACAACAGGGATTTAGGTAGCTGTATCAGGTGTTTATTATATCCTTAGGAGAGCAAATGTGATCTATATTTGGATGAAAAAATATTAAAGTTTTCAAAGTGTTTCCTTGGAAACTTAATTAAACTCCTCTCACACTCCTGTCTATCTAATTCAATGAAAATTGGATGATTTCCGAATTGGAAGGTTCTCTGGTAACTAAGGTCTTGGGACTTCATTATGATTCCAAATTTTAACCCATATATCTTTTTATCTCCAATTAGCATCATTGGAGAAGTAATGGAAGTACAGGTGGTGGAGGAGGAAGGCATGGACGAATAGTTGGCAATGGTGTGTCAAGATTGGATCGATCAATGATTGGGTCGCCAACAAATTTCCAGCACACTGGACATATAGGTTGGTATCATCATCATGTGATCATGGGTGTGTACAAAGTATCTGAAAAATGATTTCTTTTGAGTCTCAGATTTGTGAATTCAAAATGCCACACACAAAATATGTCACACCTTGCCCATCTCCAATTGATTTATGCAGCCAAAAAAAATTCATTATTTTAACTGCAATAAAACTGATGCCATGCTTTAAAATCCATGTGAAAATTTTTCTTATACCTGTTATATTCCTTCTATTCTTTTCTTTTTATATAATATCTATGTGAGCATTGTTAATTTGTCCTATTTTGTAAGTTTTGTATGCTAAAACGGTAAACATTTTTTTCCTGAAACTACCCAAGAGATTATTATTGTTTCTTTCTTTTTGTATATAGTATCTGAATGAGCACGGTTAATTTGTCTATATTTTTAAGATTTGGTGGTTAAAGAACACATTTTTTCTTTTAACTTGCCCAAGTGATTATTTATTGTGTACATATTGACTTATTTATTGTGTACATTGTGCCTGTTAAAAAAGTGATGGCGACCCCTACATATTAATTCTTCAGGGTTGCCTAATTTCACTCCACCATAAAGTAATGTCATGCGATTGCATGTTGAAAGGAGTGGAATAAGTGTCATTTACAGGTATTATTATATTTAATCATAAGCTGCAAAAATTTCTTCACTACAATTATCTTGATATTATCTGTAACTGTAATGAGGTCATGGTAGCTCAGTGGGTGGAGAACTTGTGGACCCAGGTTCAAGACCCGGTGATGGCTCTGGACACCTCCAGCCAAACCCAAGCAGTGTTTATCTGGGTACGATAGATCTTCCTGGAAAACCACAGGTAGTGCAGGGAAAGGAACTAGCCCCTCTATACTTGTGTGAATTTTCTTAGACTTAGTAGGTATTAGATGAGTTCCGCCCTCATGTAGCATTAAGTCTAATGGCAGACAAATTAAACTTGGGATTGAGGACTGTGGGGTTTGGTATTTTGGTGTTTAGATTGCAAGCTCTACCCCCATTGTCCAAGTAAATGTTTGTATTTGAAATATAAATATAATAATATTTTATCTTTATAATTCCTATTTAATGTTTTAAACACAAGACATTATTCATTTATATGCATCATGTTTCTTAAAGTGTGAACAAGAGCACATGTAATCTATGGATACCATCCAAATATTTCCAAATTATCTTAATATTTTTTCCAAATTTTATTTTAAAAACTAAATATTCTTATTATCCACAAAGGATCTGGTGATGTGCAGCTGGGAGCATCTCACCTACGGGCCATACAAACACAAATGCAATCCAAAGGAGGTTATGAAACTGCTTACTGCGCTCCAATTGGTAGCATGGGGGCCATCTCTCCTTCTGCAACAGCAGTTCCTATAGCTGTTGCTGCTGCAAATCATGGAGTACAGCATGTTCAGGTAAAGTATGATCCTTTAAAAATTCTTTGTAAAATTTGGAGTTTCATGGATCCCTAGTGTTAGATAACAAAAAAGTAAATCCTTTAATTATTTATTGGTCTTACCCCTAAATATTTGTAGTTTCAAATAGGTGTTTAACTCATTTTCCTTAAAGGTGCCTCAAATACTGCAACCTCAAGATAGAAGTGACACTGGTATTTTGATTGTAGCAAAATATCCCATGACATACAAAAATATTCACTTTTTGCTATAATTACTTTGTTACAGTATTAGTTTAACATTTGTATCCTTTTCCAAGATGGTACTCTTTAAATTAAATAGATATTTAATGATTGAAATTCTCTCTCAAGTTCCTCCTTTTATGTCAGTAAAGATTTCCGTATGCATACGTGCTACCCCTATATTTTCTTTACAAATAATAACAAAATCAAGTTTAGAGCCTATAATGATTATCCTTGACCAATTGATTCAAATTTGAATCCTGTGGTGCCTTACTATATATAATTAATTGCAAGTCATACAAAATCAAACAAATTGAGATGTAAATGGTTCAGTTTGGTGAATATTGGTCATTCTACTGTTAAGTAATGCATAGTGAAACATTGGGTGATTCGACACTTGACACATTTCTTTTGGAGTATGCAGCAGTGAACAGTATAACTAGAAGGTTGAACTCCACAGAAATAAAATTGCTTACAGTAAACTGTCACCATTGTAGACAATTTCAGACTAAGCAGGATTATTTACTTGCAGAAAATTTTTATGCAGAACAAATATTCATATGTAGAACTCTGTGGTATAATGGAAGGTTTCAATCTTTCCATTATTTTTTCTTCCCAGTGATGATTAAGTATTTTAATTTAATCAAAAAAGTATTTCACATAATTTTAAATTGTCCAGTTTCTCCAACATCCTTGTTATATATTTTTTTTAGTTAAACAAAACCATTTTTAGAGGATATAATTTTTTTGTCTTTTGAGTTTATGCTTCTCTTTGAAATCCAATTTTGATTTATGAACAAAGCGCTTGAACGTCTAAGATTCTCATTATGCTATTAGCTTAAAATGTGTACCACTTTTATTTAATGAGAAATAAGAAATCGAACTTGTATCAACTTTTAACATGTTTTCTGGCCTAATATTTACTTAAGGAAAGTTTCTTTGCAAGCTAAAAATCTAAAGTTCAATGAATTGCTAAAAATGGTACTTTGTGAAGAATACCTTAAAATGGCACATTTACTTGCATTCAATTGTGGATTATTTACTTCACATAGATAAGTTCAAATTGATTTTATGTTATTCTACTTTAAAATTTACCATTTTTTTCTTTTAGGCATGCTAGGCCAAGTTGAAGAGAATCGTGTGACAAATCTAAATGTGTGAGAGATGGAGGATGAATTTGGACACTTTCTGATTATTTTTGTCAAATTCTCAGTTCACAATGAAGTCCTCCTTCAAACTCTCAGAGCTTGACAATGTGGTCTCAAGCAATAGATGCAAATGCCATGCATTCAGTTGGGGTTAAGCAGTTAAGTTTCAATGGTGAATTATGTGCTTAATCATGAAGAAGAATATAGGAATTGTGATTTTTTTAATTTATGGATTGAAAATCATCATCACTTGTAAAGAAAAAGTTAAGTGTTTTTGTTCATTTTATGAAAATGTTCTTGTATGATTTTATAGAATGCTGTTAACTTCCAGCACATGTGGTACACCACATAATCTGAGGTTTGTATATTAAGACAGAATGTGTTAAAAAGTATTATCAGCATATGTTTCAACATGGTTCCAATTTTAATATCCCTCCAATGCTACCATGTATTTTTAAACATTTTACAAGACAGTAGTCCTTGGATTTAAGGACTGTCATGACACAGCCAACCAAGTAAATCTGCCTTGAAAAATTCAGTTAATACTACTGAAAATCAACATTTAGAGACTGTAAATGCATAAATAATGGCCTTTTCTCTTTCCTAATTGCCTTGCTTAGCTCAGAAATCATCCTCTCATTGGGAGCTGCTCAAAATAATTGCCATAACTTTCAATTTTTATTTTACTCATGTGAATGATGAAAACTCGAATGGAAAGTTATTGGCAAGTTATGTGGCCTTGGATTAGTTGGGCTGCAGCCTTATTAAATAAATCCATAAATGTCTAGCTCAAAGAAAACAGCAGTGTGCAATACCAAGTCCACCTTTCTTTTGAAAATTTTACACATAGACACAAAATTTTTGAGCTTGAAATACCTCCTGAAAGACTGAATGAATGTTTATACCATTTCTACTTATGGGTACATATTTCTTCAGAGAGTCCAAACATTATTTTTAGAATGTTTGAAATATGCATTTTATTGCTACTTATAAAAAGAGGATATGATATAGGCAAAAGTTCACATTAGATTTTTGATAGTGGCAATTTTGAAGTCTTTATAAAAGCTAAGTAAATTTCAAGTGGTTTATAAAAGTTTTTGCTGCTCCATGTACAATGTAAACTGCATTTATTAAATGGTATTCAAAAGGTTAGCAAACATGTTTAAAGGAGCAAAGGATATTATGTAATCCAACACATTCTCCTAAGCTAGAGGAATGACGTGAGTGAACTTCACGCAATGAAATAGTGAAACACAATAGTGTTGTAAATGTGTTCAAGTTGTATTTGCATATGAGAAGAGATAAAATCTTAGCTTGATGGCATGTAATCAGTCTTGGTAGCTATTAATGTACTTTTGTAAGTGTTTAAAGCAGAACTTGTATAAAATATTAATGAGTACAAGCACATTAGGCCTATTTATGTAATGAATGTATTGTAAGTTTTGTGGGTTGTTGTGAAAGTATTACTTGTATGCGTGTGTTTGCCTCATTGGAAGCATAATTGAATAAACACTCAATAATTATTGAACTTTGTGTTATTATTTTATCTTAATTTTTTGTTCTGAACCTGATTCTGAGAAATATTATTTCATTTGTTTTTATTTTTTCAATTTGGCCTCACCCAGCAATGGGCCAATTACAGTGACACAGTATAACAATTTGTAACAAGGACAAAACATAAACATCCATGCCCTAGGTGAAGAATGAAAATTCACCTAGCTGGGATTCAAACTCGCGACCTCCAGGTTGGCAGACGAAGACATTATCCCGCCAACACCAAGGCTAGCATTATTCAAATTCCACATTGTCATTGTCTTTGGGACATTAGGTAATACTTGGATCTTAATACATGCAGACTAAATTAAGATTACCAGAAGATAAGGATTATCAAAAAGCCAAGTCGTGGTTGAAAATGGTATTCAAATCACAGCAGAAACTACAATACTGTTAACATTCATATGTTGTGTGACCAATTTTGCCTACTTTCATTTCCAGTTTAACAAATCACAAAATGTCTTCCGAAAGGATTTTCTGAAACTAGATAGCCCTTACTTCTGCAATACAGGATTTAAAAACAACCCAAAAACAATTTTCCAAAATTAAGTTTATCATTGCAAGGTATAATTCTAGTAACTCATGCAGTACTATCATCAAAGTACATATATTTATGTGCTTTTCCGTAATGTAATGCAAGTAGGACAATACTGCTCCATGACGATATCCACTTTGGAAATGACATTTGCAGCTTTGAAAGTGAACACAAAATTACATAGGTATCTTAATGTTTTTAATACCTGGTAATTCATGAATATAAAGTCCCAGCTGTTACCGAGACATTAAGTTTTAACCTTCTAAAAGTAGACTAAACCCATTTTTGACAAAATTGAAAGTTGGCTACTGTGATTACAATCAGAGAAACTGGTGAAATTTCCAAAATAAACATGCATCTAATATATATACCCAGTTTGAAACTCTTGTATCTTCTAATGTGGATTATGGATAGTAAACAAAGAGAAAATTCCAGGTGAGATAGGCAGCTCGTGAAAAATGAAGAATGATAATGCCCAGACGTATCCTGCTCATTAATCCTCTCCTTGTACTGTGATTCTCGGTTTTGTGTATAAAATAGTTCTGGACATTTTTGTTTCATAGGCCATGGTGTTATTTCATTTTGTCAAATACTTCAAGTTATATGAAACACGATAATATCAAAAGAAATCTTTTTCTCCCTCATGAAATAACAATAAATAATGGAGAAAATTCCATTATGCAAAAGTGTAATTAGTCACCCATTTTCTTTCCCCAACATTTCCAAATTTTACTCTTAATGAAGATTAAATCCATTAAATTTAGTTGTAAACCATCATCTTGTAATCCAGTGTGTTAATATCTGCATTTCTATTTATTTCCAGTCCATTATAAAGCAGTATATTTACCTTGGTTAATGGAAAATGTATTAACTAAATTGAGTAACATTATTAATGACAAGTATTAAAATAATAAAATATAATTGGTAAATAATTCTGAAGAGATACTTTTTTTGTGTTCTGCTGATGTTGTTCAAATGTTGTTACTGTATCTTCATGCTTGAAAATACAATAACTCAAAGAGCATTTTAAAGATCTCAATGTGACTAAATTTAAGATTAAATGGTTTACTTTTCGACTTGGCCATTTAAGAAAGGAAAACGTTGCCTTTTCACTGCGGTAGCCAGCCTTTGGAATGATGAGCAGGGGACCCTGGTTCAATCCATGAAGAGCATCCTGGCACCACCAACTGCCAATCATATCCAAGTCAGATGCTTTCCTTGGTGAAAGATCCTCTTGTAAAACCAAAGATTGAACAAGGAAAAAAACACTCCTCTACCCTGTGTTAGTTGTCTTATCTCCATGATAATCAATTACTAAAATACATTAGGAATCAATACCCAAAATGTGGTTTATTATTCAACAATCATGATATGTCTATATACTAAATGAGTTCCACATATTACTAAATGCTATTTTTCTTTTGAATTTACTTTTTTAATTTGATGAGACTTGGGGCATTTTGTATATTCCACTAATGAAAATGAACAAGGAAAGACAACAACTGCATTATGAGCGAAGTATAAAAAATAAATTATAGAGATGGTATGAAGGGGAAAGCCATAAATTCAACAGAATAAAACCATCCTTTTCTTATGAATAAATAAAAAAAATAACTATTGTTATATTGTTCTTCCCTACCAGTTTTTCTTAAAGCAATGTCCTCCATTGTCAAAATTATACATCGAAGTGTTGAAAACATTCCTGTCAATAGTCTGTACACATCTAAGGACTTGCTGAGTTGAACCTTGGCGAAAATGATTCCTGTAATACATATTTTTAGAGAACTTAATTTAATCAAAGACAGATGATCCTCAATGGCCTTGGGAAAACAGTGGGCTGCAAGTCCACCTGTTAACCCAAATTATAATTGTAAATAAGGTTGTGAGTACCTTATGATCCAAATATTTAAGACAAAATTATTATTATTATTACTAAAATGAGTTATGACCCAATCATTCCAGAGCAACCGTCTTATATGCTTTTCCCCAAGGTTCCACAGAATTTTCATTTTAAGAAATAATTTAGATATAACAACAAGAATTATACATATATTAGGGGCCCAACTCAATGACTGCAGGAGGGAAGCCAGACATAAGACAATTGGCCGGCTGTAAGAAGATGAAAAGAATGATTTTAATGAATTAAAGAAACTGGAGTTAATAAATATTTTCATGTTTTTTATTTTCTCCTCAAGTCTGGGTGACAGGATTCATAGTTCAGGAAAAAATTTAAATCGTCTCTTAACATAATAAACAAATTTGAACCTAAAATAGGTTAAATGAAACTGGATAGGTGTACAAAAAAAGAAAAGTTTTGTGTGGGTCAATTAGGGTGGCGATGATATGAATATTATAGGCCTTAGGAAAAATTGTCATAATATCAAGGGATTCAAGCTAGAATACAAGTCCACAAAACTAATATAAATGTAGCACCATATTCGTTTTCTTTTTTACCGCTACCTTCAGGAAATGTACAAAGGATATTTAGTTATGCAACATTAGAATTACTCAAGAGCCTTGACCATCTATCTATAATAGCCTACACAAAAAAATGAGGGCATCAAAATGAGAACTTTTTACCTTAGAGTATTTCAAGTACTCTTAAGGTAAATATATTGAATAAATATATAAAAACATACTGTATCAGAAAATAACCAAATTAAAAAAAGCTTAGGAAAAATGCATAAGAAATACTTACAGATGCTGAATTAAAGTTTTAAGTGCAATACTAAAGTATCTGAACCTTAAAAAGAAAAAAGTTTAATAATATTCAAATACTTTGGCAATATACTTCAATTAATAAAAACAGGTTTCCTCATCGGGTGAATATGGCTTTTGAGATTTAATTTATAAATTTAAATAACATCCCCCTGTGCATCAGAACTAAATCACTATTGATAACTAAAACCGTGGATGCTGACATTTTAAATACCTACATATCAAAATTCATTAGTTCTTACATAGATGAAATTTGCTTAGAATCCACAGTTATCAAAAAACCATTAGTACAGTAGTTGTCAAATTATTATTTATTCATGAATTAACAATGAACTACTTTCTCTATATTATTAAAAACGAAGCCAATAAAAGATGACACTACACCAAATAGTAATTTTGAATTGTCATAGGGTGCCATATTTTTAAAAATTTGCAATCACTTTCTTTCTTTAGCAATAAAGGAGATGATCATATTTCTTTTGGAAAGGATGTCAAATCAGTTTTCTATCTGTTTAATCGAGTATTTTCCATTATTGCATGTAATTAGAATAGGACATATAGATAGGAAGATTTGGCCACAGAAATAATAATTTTACTTATTCAACATGTTTGAAGCATGCTGCAACCAAGCATGCATGCAGTATGTTAAACATTTTGAATAAATAATGTTAGCTGAAATACCAAGTTCCTCTTTTCTTTGTATTGGATTCCACAAAGTAGAGGCATCAGCCACTGCTCCAATTGTATTCTGAATAATTAACTAAAGAAATAACAAACATTTGTTTTTGACCATAAACAGTTTGAAGATTAAAATGCATCAAATAGTATGACTATCATGAATACATATTTTAATAATAACCTATAAAACTGTGATTTTACCCGGGCTACAGCTACAAACTTGCCAATTAGGTACCCAACACGAATTATCATTACAAACTACCTGAGAAGGTGGTGGTGCAAAAATATCAATTCCTTCCTATATAAAACAAAGACTTCAATGAAAAATTAAGCATTACTCAGGTTTCTAAATAAAATGTAATAAAGATATATTACAAACTGGAACAAAATTTAATATGCATATTATAAACTATGTACATACACAAGAAATGATGGTATTATACAAAACTCTCAGATCATCCATTAAAACAATATTTCCTAAATTCTTCTCCACTCCCTTGAGACTGCCGCTCTACACCTCTGTACATTATTTTAGCGCCAAGGGCTTTCTAGTTGGTTATTTCTTCATGCATTCATCATACTTGACCTTTTCACATTTTTCATACAGGTCCAAGAGTTTTGTCTTCCAGGCTTATAAAACCCACTTCGATATACATTTATTTGCATGTCCTTTTGAAGGTATATTATGAAACACCAATTTCCTCTATTAAAATTGTACGAAATAATTCCCAAGGTACATCAAATTCTTCATTCAAAACATCTTGATAACCATGATTATTGGATGTGGAAAGGTGGTCATTTTTACCATGAGGCAATTCACAAGCTACTAATCACAGACACGCCAACTTTCCATTGGCTTTGCCAATGTACCATAAATATATCTAAATCTCCAATCAGCTTGGTAAACAAGTCTTTTAAGTCACCCCCACAAAAATTTCTGGCCATCAGGATGTGTTGAATAAATCTTTAGAATGAGGAACATTATCATAGCAGCAAGGATTAGTAATTCACACCAAATTCACAAGTAAAAAAATAAAAGACCAATTGCATACATGAAATCAGAAGCAATTCCTAAAATTTTGGATTGATAACTCAAATGCACAGCCCCAGCAAATGATAAGCATTAAAGTGAAAAAACAACATGTTTATTATTTTTTAAGAGCTGGTGATGAAAACGCCACAGCTCCATCAAAAAATACATTTTTTGGGATAAAAGGAACTGTCAATAGCTTAATAAGAAATATTTGACAAAAATATTTTAAATAAAAATGCAGGAAAATCAGGCAAGTCATAGCTTAAATTAGAGATAACATCTAACACTTGGGATTATGTTAACAAGCAATTCTCTTTACAAAAATCAATGATAATGGATCAAAATCCTTGTCAGGAATTAAACATTTTTGGACTTAATAAACAGTAACCAATTCAAGCAATGCATCTAAATCAGCAATTAATCACACCTCATGCGCGCACACCTACATACCCTCAACTTTTGAAAAGTTACAGCTATATCTAGTGATACCCATTTAATTCCCACATATTCTGACATACTCGTAATTACCTCAGTAGAATGCAATCAAAGGTCCTACGCCAAAGGAAAAGGTTTTCTCAGATGAACACTAAATACATATACTAGGCTCTAAAAATCCTGTAACTTTTACCCTTTCAAATGAACACTGTGTATATATCTGAGGGCCCAGTGAGAGCCAAACATACAGTCCCAAAGACTTTGTTCCACAAAAATGCATTAGTTTTTCTAATAATGATCTGTCACGTCACTTCAAAAGCAATGCCTAAAATTGGCAATGGATATTGTGCATCCCCAGTGACAGCAGAACATCAGCAAAATATATCACCCACAATCAAATCTGCTTATTAAAATCACATCAGATTGTATGTCCATATAAACATTGTATCACAAAATGCATAAATATTGCATCCATAGCACACTTTACAATGGATCGGATAAGATGCCTATGTTGCATGTAAAAGCGGCTCTGATTAATGCACAAAGAGCTACAATGCTTACAATATGGAACAAGAGTAAAAACTCAAGCAGAGAGCAATTCAAAACATAAAAAAATGTTTCAATGAACATAAGCTCAAAGGGTAGATATTTCTTGGAAATATTTAAAATTAAATGTCATGAAATTTCTGTGAATATATAAAATAATTATTTTATGACAACAATGTATACAGCAGAGTTACATAAGCATACTAAACTGCACAATCATTTTTCTCCTAACAGTGACTGCGGCTCATTAAACCTTTGAAATAATACTACAATGAGCAATAAATACTACAAGTAAATATTATACAGGCATTTTTAAATTTGTAAATTTAAGATATGCAATATGATAAAGTTCTATAATGCACAAGGTAAGAAATTATACACAAAATAAAAAAAATTATTTCTACAGCAAATGAAGGTGTGAATAAAACTAATGAAATTATTTACCCAAGTCTCATTTTCATGTTCAAATTCGTATACAATGCAATTAAGAAGCTCGATGAATGGTGGATAATCATCATATCAAATGAAGCAATAAATTCCTTAAAAGCATCTCCAGACATGTCAGGCTTATTGGACAAAAAAATTGCACATTAAAGAAATTAATATTACTGAAAACAGGAAAAAGTCATGGGTCCACTGAATCAATATGGCATGAAGGTGAAATCTGATTTTTACCACTAACTGCTGAAACATTTCACTCACACAGATTTGTAAAGTAAGGCAAATATATTTGATTTAATTGGTTCAAAACAATCCTTAGAAACAAACATTTCCAAAAATATAACTTTGCACACAATACAATTTCATTTGTCATACAAAATCAATGTCAACATGACATGCAAAGAGAACTCTTATCCTGCGTGAAACATATTTAAGCGTAAAATTCAATCCTTTGAGTTTTCTGTGATCATACGGAGGAAATAAAAGACTAGTAAAGATGCATTAGATACAATTTTGAAATTAATAATAAAGTATTACTTTCCAGAGCTAATCAGAGCAAATACAAGGATGTTGCAAAAAGAAAATGCCAAACATATTGTATAAATAAGCAGTTACCAAATTCCTATGGAGTCAAAGATGGCAGATAAATATCCCAAATAAACTCTACTCGCAAAAACACTTGAGGATAATGAATTTGAGGACAACTAATAACCATTTGTACAGTATGGCATACTTTATGCTTTAGACACTGGACAATACTATGAGTTACTAATAAATGTTGACACACAGTGTCATCCAGAAAAAAATGCATGTCAACAACATTTACGAGCAAAGGCCACAGCATAAATTTAATGTTGTTTATGTACACAAAATAGACAAGGCTTCAATACGAGTTTGGTCACAATGCAATTGTCTCCAGGAATATATTTAAGAAAATTGATCAATCCAAGCTCTGCCTCACACCAAGATTTAAAAATACAATGCTATTTCAATGAACAATGAATCATGTTGGGCAATCCAAATACTGAATGAGTTGAGATATGATCGTTTTTAGACTATGATCAATACTTACCATAAGATATGTGAAAAATGTTAAATGTACATAAAAACAAATCACTTTACATTTCTCAGTGAACTTTCAATTTCATAGGTGGTTGCCTGAGATCTATTGCCAGAGCAATATGATCATCTTCCAAGTGTGACTGTACTTACTGTAAGACATAGCTCATTAACTAATATCACTGTAATTCCACAATGAGTGGTCACAGTAAATTTGCTCTAAAGTTTACACGAGGCTATGCATGACCTTTTTAAAATTTTGAGGCAGTTTCAAGTTTAGTTTGGATGAGACTTCCCAGAAATGGAAGCCTAATAGCTCACACATGATCCCTTGAAGAGTTTAAAAAAAGAGCTTAGAATGTATCTCAATCCAAATGAAATTCTATGACATTTTCAAATAATCAGAGGAACAAACCACATCTGCTGCTGCATAACTTATCTCACAAGTCTGTGTAAAGACCATACCTTTTTTACGTCAGCCACTTGTTAATGAACACAGTTTTCAAGAGAAATATATTTGGTAAAGAAAAAACTGCCACTCAAGTCACCCACAACATACATAATCACAGCTGTAATTTCCCTCAATGGAGTACTGCCTGCAGTTACTGGCCCGTTGGTAGTCACACAGCATAGGGAGAAAGCCATCAGTTTCAAAGAGCAAGAGTGAGCAGTGGACCAAGCAATACAGCAAGAGATTCTCTATCACAATCGAGAAAATATTCCAATTTTGTTGGAAAGCTGAGAGGGAAAACAAAGACTCTTTAAACCACAAGTGAGACAAGTTGGATGATTGGAGCTCTCGTGCGGCAGTGGTGATAACTGGCAGCTTGCTCAAGCCGTATGACATGCCATTCCTGATGATCAAGGAGCGGCCTTCTCCTCCTACAAATGATTCCGAGCACCCAGCAGCCTGGCAAACAGCTTTGGTGGCAACGGTCACCCCTTGACACTCTGACAGGGGAAATGGTGCATCTGTCTCCCTGCTCTCGACCCCTGCTGCAAATATTCCTGATCTGAGCTGTGCTAATCCACCAATAGCCTCCTCCTGCATTAACAAAACCCACCACCATATCTCACACAACAGAGTGCCTTGATCTGTCCATCCCCAGTCAGCCCCATCACCCCCTCCACCAGTGCTGCCCCCTTTGATACTGCAGAGCGTTGCAGGGATGCACTGCATGAGATGAAAGAACATGCTCACAGAGGTTATGAGGGTACCCTGATCTTTAGGCTTCCTTCGCTGTTGTCAGAGGAGGGAACACCTTGACAACCAACTTGTAGGCTTGCGTTGGGGTTCTGTAGCCTTTAATTGATAACCTCCTTTTGTTCCTGGGTTGCTGGCCTCCTGAAAAATAATCATAAATGGAAAATTAGTGATAATGGTATACCCAGAGCCTAAGAGCCCTATACCTTTAACATGTGGTGTGGCTGAAACTCAGTCACTGAAATGATTATCTCAGAGCTAACTCTAAAAAAAATTGTCATTAAAACTGTAGGACTGATTATTATTGTCAAAATAAAAAAATTAAGTGTGATAGATTTAAACGCAGTATTATACTGCTGCTGCTGTATAAATATTGACAGATTTAAATGGAAATTAAGAGAATGGCTATTATCCAGATAAAAATTGTATCTTTTTTAATTAAAGAAATGGAGTATTAATGATTAAATTATAAGTGGATGTTTTTGTGTAGTTTCAATTGTGTGTGATGTTTCAATGTGTATTATGTATTTGTATTTAGAATTATATTAAGTATTATGTAATTGTAAATTGTATTAAGTACTGAATTGTAAATGGGTATTGAATAGCTTTTTTGCTAAAAAAAGAATATTATTACATATTTATGAAAATTCAGAACTGATGATGTCCCTTTGTACATTGATTTACTGCTTTGATATTGCTAGCCCACCCTGAATTTATGTTTTAATTGCCCCAAAATGAAATCTAACATCTTTCACAATTAAAGCATTTGTTTAAAATATTTTACTATCTGATTTTGTATGAAGCTACAAATCCACATTAATCAAATTTCTCCACAGCCCTGTACCCTCCTTTCTTCTACTTGTATTCCAGATGTATCCTACGTGCAAATGTTTTATTGTCACTATTTCCCAGTTCATTCCAAGGAAATGGGGAATCCATCAGTTTTCTAGGTTTACTAGAACTGGCAAAAGATTGAGTTTGTGTTAACTCCTGGCTATCAGAGAATTCACCTTCATCATCAGTAGTGTTTTTGGATTTTTGTTCCTCACCAAAGTAAAAATTGTTGTCACTGCTTTCATCAGGAATTTCCTCATCAGCTCTGATATACTTTTTCAAGGCCAAGAGGATAAAGAGTATTACCACCATGTACTACTGTCGCCTTGATTAAAACAGCTCCCATTAATAAGAAGCCATCAAGAGAGTATTGTGACATTGCAACAGATCAAAAGTGCACAATGTATTAAAAAAATAATCTGGATAGATATGATTTATCTAAACAAGTATGGGTATCAACTTCAGTGTGTAGAAGTAGATTACTCAGATTATCAAAAAACATCTGATTTAGCTAAGCTCTCAGGCACTCTGAATATTAAATGCATTACTTGTAGATATTTTTTACTGTTAATGTTTTGTTCTTTTGCTAATCTTTTCTTTCTTCAACCATCCCTTGGAGAACTTCCACTAACAGCCAATCTCTAGTCGACCACTGTCCCAAACACTTGCTATTTCTCTTATAGTGTACATCAATGTTTTCCTATTTCCCACCCTTCTAAGCACTTCTTTGTTTCACACTTTTCTTTCCCATCGTTCTCTATATCGAGAACACAACCAAATCTCCTTTCTTCCTAACTGTCCGTGTCTCTGCTCCATAAAGAGCGAAGTCCCACGTAAAACATTTCACCAACCCTTTCCTCAGTTCCAGGTCTAATAGATTGCTTTTCTTTTTGTTGAATGGTTCCATTTCAATGGCGGTTCTCACTTTTTCCAAATGATTGCACCTCTTATCTTTCTTCATAACGTATCCCAAGTACTTGAAAGATAATGTTACTGCATCCCAAGTACTCGTTCAACTTTAATTGACAGCTTCTTGAACTTCTTCCTGATAACCATGGTTTTTTGTGTTTATCTTCATTCCATGAGCTTCATAGACTTTGCACGACTTCTTTGACATTCCTTTCATCCTCTGCCATATCATGAACACATATAAGACGATTTCTCCTCCTTCCTCCAACATTTATATATTTGCTAGCATTAAAACACTTCCTTATTATGTCTTCTAAATATATATTAAATAAAACTGAGGAGATGCAACACTCTAGTTACACCCCATATCCTATTTTTCCTCTCCCTCTGCTACCTCATTTCCAATTCTCACTCAAACGTATGTGGCAAATATAGGATTTTCATTAACCTTCTCTCCCTCCAATCCACTCATTCCCCCTTGGAGATTTTCTAATAATTGGTCTCATTCCACCGAATCAAAAGCTTTTTTTTTCCAAGTCTATAAATATTACATCTCTCCCCTATCATTAGCCTCTTCTCAACTCTCATGTATTGCATAACCCTAAATCTTATATATTCATAACAAAAATACTTGCATGCAGGATTACAGAATTATGGAATGGATTGTTCAAAATCTTAAAGCAAAACTCCACAGTGAAAATAAATAAACTGAACCTTCCACAACAGGCCAAACAATAATTCAAAAAGCAAATACAGTATGTTTCCTTTCATGCATTTATCTAACCTTACATGAAATTCAGAAAAATACAGTTTTTAGATTAACACTTAAACATTTATTATGTTTCAAAATTTAGATTTTGAATTGAACCTAAAAATAAATTAAAACACGCGTTCTAAATATGAATGTAATAGAATACCTAATTCCCATGTTAAAACCACACAAATTCAATGAAAAGCCCTCTTTTAACTGTTAATCAATATAAAACTTAATTACTGTATATACTTGATACATGTATGTGATATATACCTGATTGGACATTTTTATAAATAACAAATCATCATCCATTTAATGGAAGGCAAGAGAGGAAAGGAAGAGCTATATTGAAAATAAATAAGGGAAGACATTGGAGATAGAAGTTACAGGGAAATGAAAAGAATAACAAACAACCGAGAGAGAAATAGGAAAGGAAATGATGTGTGCCAGTCAGCCAGAAGATTGATGACCGGAAAAGAATGTATATACTCATGTATAGTTCAACCCTCCATTTATTTCATTTCCCCAAATGCCCATTAATATTTTTCAAATTACCACATATGTGTATCTATAGTTTGTCTTTAGTTTTCTATGCTTAGGAACCCTCAACTTTTACCATGATTGAAATCTTTCATCTGTTATCTCAAAGCTAAAAAATCAATGTGACTTGAATGAGCTTAACTTTCTATTACTTGTGACAGGATATTAATAATTAGCTGAACCAAAAACTTTTTTTAACTTATTGCTTTCACCTAAAAGAAAAAATAGTTCTTATATTTTTTACCCGAGAGATGTGAAATGCAAATGGTGGTCAAGTTTTCGTACAAAAGACATTGCTTATAATATCGTAGATAAAATAATGACCTACTACTCTCTTTCGATCAATAGAATACGTTACTCTTCAAGTATGACTCTTTAGTATAAATAAATCAGTTTGATCGCTGTGGAGGTTAACTAAACTAACAGCTTTTAATCTATATTCTATATTATCAGGCATAACTATGTGGAAATCCATTTCTGAGAAAAGGAATAACGTACTCCGAATTTTTCCACTTGATTTTTAATTTGGTACAGCTAGTTTCAACGCTACAGCATCATCATCAGGTAACTGATGATGACGCCGTAGCGTTGAAACTAGTTGTACCAAATTAAAAATCAAGTGGAAAAATTTGGAGTACGTTATTCCTTTTCTAAGCTTTTAATCTATTTATTGAAGTTCCATAATTGCGATAGTTGCATCTTGCAAAATAGTTGTGATTTATTGAATCTCATCATATGTGAGAAAGATATAAATAGAAATAAAAACAATCAATGAATAGTAAATTAGGCTTTATATTAATATAACCGTATTATGACTACAAAAAGTAACAGAGTTCGGTGAGACATAGAGGAAGTACATATTAATAGTGCTATAAAAAGTAGCACTGTTCCAGAGACTAAAATATTAATTTCGATGCGTTTCGGCAGCTAGGCAACCAACAACCTTTGTGTGCACCTGATGAGGGGTCTAGCAGCTGAAACGTTGTCAAAATAAATATTTTAATCTGTGGAACAATGCTACTGTTTATTGCATTATTACTACAAAAAGTCTCTATAATAATCACTCTACAGTTGCACGAATTCCCTTGTCCCAATTATTTTGGTTAGTTAACTACACTTGCCTAACCAGCACACTATATTAGAAGTAGAATTACAAATTTTGGAGACATGGATTTAAAAAACCCTCAAAAGTATTACTTCCACATAGTTTGACCTTGAGTTTTCGCCAAAAGTTGTGGTCCTGAAAATTCAAACTACATATACACAAGTATATACAGCATATCAAGACGATATGGTATGAAATAAGTTTTGAATCCTATGCATTGAACACATAATTTCACACCTGTTTCATGGCTCTATCAAGACATTTACTTTAATCACTTGAGCACACTAAAATGTAGACTACGTAAACACATAAAAAACAACACTGTATGCTGCTGACTACAAATTAATGTATTAAATTGCATGCATATTTTAGGAAGAATGTTTTGACATAATTTGGATGCCACACAATACACAACCAATTAGGTAATTCACCCATACCAGTGGGTCACTTTGATCATTCAGAAATAAACAAGTAGAAAAAGAAATGAAACAAACAAAAAAAGAAGGAAATGGACTTTTTTACCTTCTGCCATCACCAGAGCCATGGAAGCACAGAGAGAAAGAAAAGTAAAGAAAAAGGCAAAGGAAGAGGGATGAGGAAAGGGGATGAAATCATTAGTTTCCTTCATTAAAGAAACAACATTATCAATAAAAACCACAACTAACTTGGAATTTTCAAAAGAAGTTTGAGTTCATTCATATACAATTATGAGGAGCAGTCACAAAGTTCCAAAATGGTCACTTTTGAACATTTGCTGTGCACCTGTTCACATTTGACCAGATATTTTCAACACATAAGGGACTGCAGCTAAAATCATACTTAGTCTTGAGAGATAGACATAAAAAATTGTTTGAATTTATTTATTCGCCTTAAATATGTCCTCAACAATGGCAATAACTTAAAATAAAATTATGACAGGTGATGATCAGAATTACAGCTTTGAACATGGGTAAAATAAATTATCTCCAAGGCATTTATTCACTGATTAAACTGAAAAGGAATGTACTCAAAAGTCAGGGTTGATCTTAAAGAGCATGATCATTTATTTTAATGAGGGTGGATATTTCGTAATGAATCAATCAACAAAACCAATTGCTGAACTAAATTTCATCATCAGTACTTCAATCCGAAGATTGGTTGACTGCAGCCCTCCATCCATTCCTATCTAGTGCTAGCTCTCTTGCTCCTTGGTAGGTCTTACTTCTAACGTCTCCAATAATTTGCCCTATATATCTGTCCCTCGGCCTTCCTCGAGGGGCCCTCCCCTCTATTTTTCCTTCTATTATATTCT